>VXBQ01000649.1:1494065-1537499 GCA_013400175.1 Phainopepla nitens | reverse complement strand
AAAAAAAAAAAAAAGGAAGCCTCAAGGGCACTAGAGAGAAGAAGCCCCCCTCAGGAAGCAATTTAAGCTAAAAGTGCCATAAATGCCAGGAAGGACTTATGAGCCCTCACTAAGTAGTTTAGTTTTAATATGTGTATCTATAATTCCCTTGTAAACAGAGTTTCTGCCATTTCTGCTGTCCAGTTTATTACCTAAAAGAAAAACAACCAACCCTACAGATTACACTAACAAGTGGTAAAGCAATAACTACACAGAAAATGGAAGGAAAAAAACCCCATATAATACTAAAACACAAATTAGCTTTCAGAAGAACACAGAAGTTTCAAATATGGAGAAAAAAGAAACAGTTTCCCTGAGCTCCTAAGAGGTTGTCTGCCATGTATGAAGCAGCAGCATACAGATATCTCTGGGCTAGAACCAAACAGGCTTATTGGTGACAAGAAGCAGAAAAACTCTATCACATTTTTCCTACTTCATCTAATTAGGTCTAATAAGTGACAACAACATGCAGTCTAGATGGAACCTCTTTAAAAAAAAATGAAGGAAGTTAAATTCTCTATTTAACAAACAGATCCTTTTCATTTTAATGGTGTCTGTTTTGAGCATTTACTAGTAATTCGGTACTGTCAAGTAGCAATGGCTACTCAAGGTAAAAAGATCCTCGGAGCAGGAAAAATTTTTTTTACTATTACATTATTATTAGTACAAATGGCAGTGATATTGTATTATTACTGTTATTATCATTATTATTACATTATTATTGCAAATGTGATATTTTTTCACAATTTAATGGATCAATGCAAGCTTTGTCAGGTACAGCTGAGATAAATGTAGCATTAGTTTAAATTAATATCTGTACACCAAATAATTGGATTCTAATGAATCTCCAACACTGTCGGTTCTTATTATTTACAAAAAATTAAGCTACTATTTGACTTATTTCATTATTGAATGAAATATTATTTTTATTATTATTTTTTCCTAATCATTATGAACAAGAAAAAAGAAGATTATTGTTCTCTTTCCCTTATAAAAGCAAGCTCCATTGTTACAAAAATTGATTCCTACAGAAGTGTAATTCATAGGCCTAAATTGGCACTACAACTTAGAATTCCAAACAAAAATTGATAAAATCTATTTTAGATAGCCTCTTCTTGAAATTTCTTCAGAGATAGGTAGACATACACAAATACACACATATATATGGTATACATAATATATGCAAAAATGTTGAATACACACAAAAATGTAAAACGTGCATATAGAGTTTGTTTTAGAAAACTCAGCTAAAGTAGATGAAAATCACTGAAAATGAACAATCAAAGTATGAGCTACAGTATTTGAATCCTCCTCATCTATACCGTTCCATTCTATCTATCTGTATTATTTGCTATTTTTCTATCTGTATTACTTTCAGACAGGTTCAGATTAGTGAAGTCCCAAATGCCATGCTCTTTTGCTATTCCTCAGTGACAGCCATAGTGGCCTCACAATCTCTGGCTGTAATGAAACCTTCCCACAGCACTGGCAGGGAGCAGTTCCTGTGGGATGCACCTGCAGGGAGCCCAGTGGGGAAAGGCTCATGTGGGGTGCACGTCCCTGGCTCCTGCTCTGAGCTACCCCCACATCTGCTGCCCTGGGGCTTTCAACACAGCCTGCTCTATCTAGGATGGATGTCATGCGCAGGCTTCATGTGCACTGTCGTTTCTAATGTCGAGATTTTCTGATATATATTCTTGGGTAACAACAAAAAGTCAAATTCTACAGCTGGTTAGATACAATTAAACAGCAGGGAGGTCTGCCACACACGCATGAAGGACACACATTCAATATACACTCTTATAAATCCATTGTGTCCTGCTTCATCAAACTTTGACTAGCATTCAATTCTGTGGAAATACCTGTAACATTACAGTTGAATATTTATACAAAATTATCATACTAAGCCTTGAAGGAAGCCTGTATCCTCACAATGGTTTGTTTGTATGCTAGTTTGTTTTCATACTGGGTACTTGCTACAAAAAGAACTCTCTTTTCAAAAGAATCCCGACAGATAATTGCATCATTGGAATTACTCTTGTGTTCAGTTTGGTCAAAACCAATATAATAATAATAGAACACTTGTGATACCATATCTTTTACCAAAACAGGTAATAGTAAGCAAAGGTCAGTGTTTAACAAGAATTTATCCTTAGATCACAGTAAATTTTTCATACAGGAAGTCAAGAAGTATTTTCTTACTCTAATTTCACACATTAAAATTTTTTCTATGCAAAAGTGTTTACTCTGCTGCTTTAATTAAAGTCATAAAGGAGAAAATAAAAGTCCTTTCAGCTCTCTTCTGTATCTAATGTTGTTATTCATGTGATTGTTTTGTTCTTACATCACAGACAGAGAGTAAATTTAGTCCACAAGAGTTCTGCTGCTCTCAGTTATTAGTGGTAATCAATACTGCCTTGTGTTACATGCATAATTGACAATTTCCTGGTGCTCTTTTATACTAGATTACATATTTTATTATTTTACAAATAACACCTCTTTCATCAAGCAACTAATGTTTCCTCTGAGGAAAGCAAGGATTGACTCAGGAACTCTACCTACTCTACTGCAACAATTGGCAGCCCTACCAGCACGACCATATTAATCAGTCTAGCCCAGTTGGTGTTTAAGTCAGGACTACCCAAAATTAAAATCTCTCTTGCTGCCTTCAATTGTCATGCAGGACATGGAAAGATCTGGGAACAATGTGAAAGGCGGGGAGTCAGAGAGATTGAGTAGGAGACCAATTATACAAATGTCTAAGAAACAAGGTGTTTTGTTTTTTTGGTACTCAAATGATCATTATTTATCCAAGAGCTCTCATACTAATAAATATCTGAGAGTGCCAGTGCAGGGGCACAGAGATGAAACATTCATTGGCTCTCATTAGTTTCATCTGTTCATATATACAAATTAAGATATGACGATTCCACAGAACAAAGTTAAAAGCAAGTTCTAACTTGTATTATGAAAACACTTTCATTATTTTCTTTCATGTGTTTCTTTTTATACACACTGGCAGTAGTGTTTTGCTCACAGAATTTAGCCTTTGTGGTCCACAAAAGAGCTGTTGGCAGCAAAGAAATTATACTGTCCACACAGCCCGACTTCCTCTTTTTTTGGATGCATTGATCTTGTTTGATAGAAAAAGCAAAAAAAAAGCAAAAAAAAAAAAAGCTTAAAAATGTAACATAAATCTGCCAAGTCACATGGCTACTAATATACTAATTATTGCAGTACACTAATTATTGGCAATGTATATCCTAAACACAAGGCCTTTCTACTGAAGTTTGTCCTGCTAGTTCTGAAGCTAAATTTAGACATACTGTTGTCAACAAAAAAGATCATTACCACTATTATATGCTGTGTAGTTTAAACAGAAAATTTCTGGGGGGGAGTAGTAAGTATATATGTATTGAAGAGTTTGTTAAAAAAAGACAAAAATAAAATAGAATTATAGAAAGCCCTTCATGAAAAATGGCTAAAACTGTCATACAAATTGAATGCTGCTCTGCAGGCTTTGAGTATGTTAGTCTGCTAATTTAAAAGCTTTAAACCTATTTATTGTTCATGAATATGCTGCATTGACAACTCTAAAGACAGAAATAATATATTTATCTACAGGATGGATACAGAAAAAGAACATAAGTTTGATTTTACTGAGTCAGATCAAGGAGTGGAGTTTCTTACAGTGAAGAAATTCGCAGCAATGAAATGTCACTTGCAGTTTATTTCTCAGTAGTTATTTCCAGTTACTTACATACCTGTGTTTGAAGAAATGGAGGTAAAATAAAGAAATAAACAAATAATTACTATGTTGATTAACATTAACTAAGATATCTATTTTACAAAGCCATAAGTGCCCTTTAGCAGTGCAGTGGAATCTCAAGGGCACAGGCTGACACTGAAACCTCCAGTAAATGCAGTGCTGTAATTGAGCAACAGGTAAGTAGGCAATTAAAAGGGATAATGAAAAATCTTGCTAAGTCTTTCTTTTTCCTTTTTTTTTTTTTTTAAACATGAACATTCATTCTGGATTGTAGTAAAGAAAAGGATGAACAGGTGGCTACTGATGTGCAACAGATAGACAGGCAGCCACTGTGTTCAAGAAAGTCCAGCAGTATGATTTTCAAATGGTTCAATCAGAAATTCTGGAAAAGAGGAAGATGAATTGAGGAAAAAAATGTCCAATAACAAATATGAAAGACAAAGCTTCTCAAAACTCCAGGAACTACTAATGATTCTATAATAAAGCTCACATGAGATATCAATGAAGGCGCACGGTTAAAAAAAAGAAATTACTCTGGTATATCCTGCCTAATACCACAACAGAAGAATGCGAATGAAAAAATGCATGAGAGAATATGTAAGACACTTAAAACTGCAGAACACAAGAAGTTTCTAACCACTTTGGCAATAAATGGTCATTAATAACTGCAAAATTCATACATTCAAATTCAAATGGAAATAGACTCCCTTGAATCTATACTTTACTGAGCAACAGAGCACTGGAACTCCCAGAGGCTGTGGTGTCTCATTCTCTGGAGATACTCAAAACCCAACTGGACACAGTCCTGTGCAATTTGCTCTAGGTGAGCCTGCTTTAGCAGTGGAGTTAGACTAGAAGACTTTCAGAGGTCGTTTCCAATCTCAAACATTCTCTGATTCTGTGAATTACTTAGATTTCATGAATCAAAGGAGTTATGATCTTCTCTCAGACGGAAATTCTGCTCTAACAATGGATGAGGTTGCAACTTCCTTTAAACATTTTAATCTCAGATTACTAAAGTATGCACATGATAAGAAGAAATTTGATGAGCAGGTATTATTTATTTGTATGTACATATGTGTGTATGTGTATGCAAATACATGTGTGTGTGCATGTGTGTGGGTGTGTGCACGTTTACACACTCGAGATATAGTAGATATTGAGTGTTTCCTTATGTAAAAGCCCATTTCAACTGTTTGTGAAACAAATACATTTGACCTAAGACAAAAACATATTTCTACAGATTGTAGTCTATTTAAACTTTCTAAGTATGACAAAATTCTTTACAAGTCCTATCATACAGCTTGCTTCAAAACTAATCCCAGTGCACATAAAACCCTAAGAAAATATCTCAATCTCATCATAGTATATATTATGACTTTTCTCGATAAAATGAATATTCTTATGACTAAACAAAGGACTGCTTTTGGCCTATACTAAAAGATGAAATAAAAACTAGCAAATATGCCTTATCAGACCTTTGAATATAAGTCCAAAAAGGGGAAACTAAAAAGCTAAGGGTTGATTAAGAAAAGTACCTTATTTGCAGAGGAAAAAAAAGATAGATATAGTAAAGGGAGCATAGCTAAGAAATAGTGAACATGCTGTGTTACTTAGGAAAAAAAAGTGGGAAACATCATAACAAAATGTCAGTATCCTGTCACAACTGTTTTTATCCACTTGTCCTCTAGTATCTGTACTGTTATTTCTGGGAGAATGTAGGCTTTCTTTAGCAGCTTAGATCTACTTTGCCACGGTCCAGTCTCACCAGAGAGGATTAATGATGCTCTCTGTGTACTTTTTGTTCTGGTAGGAATTCAGGCCAGGCTTCCCTGTGATGGTGAGAATTGCTTTTTTTGCTGTCACTGCTGCTTCCTCCTTTAGTAACCTTGTCTAGCAAATCAATCCTGCTCAGTAAGGTCCGAACTAGAGAAATGTATTGCCATGACCATTTGCTAACTGTTAGCATTTCCCCACTTTGCTAGAGCTTTGGATTGCTCCCCAAAGCAGCTTTCTCCATCATTAAGCCCAAGTATTTAACGCGGGCACACTGTGTGACTTGGCTGCCATCAGATATTCCTTTATTGGATGTTCTGACAGCAGACTGCGCAGGAGTCCACTTACTGTCTGCTGGCCTTAAGAAAACAAATACTGTGCCTATATATCTAAAAGAGCTTACAACTCCTCCCATGAGGACTGTTGTGCTCAACAGAAGCTTTCCTTAGGTGGAGACTTGTGAAGTCTACCAGCTTCTTTAAAATACTTTCCTCCAAGCTGAAGCACTGACAGCCCTCAAAAGAGAATAAAGGAACATTTTATTTTTCTCTACTAATTTCTTTAGTCAGTGACTTTATCTAAGAAATGCAACTTTTCAGCAAAAATGTAGAGTTTGTCTTTATCTCTCTTACCTGAGAGCTTATCTATCCTACCCTATTGTGCAGCAGGGAGTACTGAAGTGTAATGCAAATTATCAGTGTATGCAGGTAATTTTGCAGGAAACGTCAATCAAATATGAATGTAATTTTCAAAGCAATTATCAGGCAAAGAGGTTAGTGCATTTTAACTGTTCATGAAAAATTCCTAAGGGTGTTTATAATTTCTGGGCTACAGGCAAGCACACATATTTTTCCAAAACAATATGCAAGGCTCTTAAAATTATCTGTTCATAAACTTCAAGAATTAGCATAGGCTATATTTGAGTGACATTAAGCCTGCAGGAGTATGTCATGCTTTGTGTTGCTAAAAAAAGAAGTGTTAATAAAAGCAGGTCTAAAATTTCCATGAAGAACATAGCAAAGCACAGGTAGAGTCTCTCTGTGATTTCCAAATTACTAAAATCATATTATTGATTAAAAATAATCCCAGAAAATATTCTCATTTGCCTATCAATATCACATGGGGGGTGGTCAACATGACCAATATGCTGTTTTATGGTCATGAACATAGGGTTCTAGTCCTCACTGTTTTATTCTGTTTCACCTGTAGTTCACATTGTCTTCAGATATGGCTAGCATAAAATTACCAATTTCATATTCATATGTCATCTTGATTACTAAAGCTGACACCTGCTTAAATTCTCAGGGTGCGAATCATTACCATTACAACACATTAGATAAACTGGCTGTTCATAGTGTGTGTGCCTTAGACTCAACACCAAACTTGGATAAAATCCATTAGCTTAAGCATCCTCTATTAATGTTTTTTTTACACCTAAGTTAAAAGCCATTTATAACAGACTAGGAAAGTGCATAGTCAACTCATGAAGCTATCTCCTATACTGCAATAGCCCAATCGTGTTTGAAATTTTTTCAATTCTTCTAAGTTGTGGGGAAGATGGAAAAATGCACTTGCCAGTAGCAAGGGGATATGTCCTCCATGGAACCATTTAGACTGTGGAATCATGTCAAGGTTACAGACAAGGTTACAGCTAACTGATCAGAGGAGTAAAGCTAGGGAATACACAACCAAATGCTTTATTAAGGTAATGGGAACTGGGGAAAGGTGGGATATTTTTAATTACCACCTCCTGGGTTATGTACAAACCCAATATATTCTAGTTCAATGAAAAGTAAGTGTGCTGCATACAAAATACAATGTCTTTGAAGAATTAAACTCCAAAAACAAAGGTAGTTGGTTGCTTCCTCAAGGATGGTTTAGCAGCCACAAGAAAGTAAAAAAAGACAGTATGGGTTAGGGTCTTTGATTTACGCAATCTTAGCTGATTGAAAACAGTACTCAACAAGTTCTGTGCTTAAAGAATGCATCTGGTGTTCCCAACATTCTGGACCCAGTGTAGAAGTACACATCCCATTAGGTCTGTTCTCAGGAGGGGGCTTATACGTCATGCAACATTTTCATTTCAGAATGGTCTACAAGGGTTATGCCAGCTAGATCATAGCCATCTGGCAGATTTGTTAGAGCAAACACTTAACATTGTACTCAAGAGTAATTTCTTTATTAGTTGAGAGACAATAAAGAAATTAAAGGACTTGTTCAGAAACATTCCAAGCCATTTGCTGCATCTGCAAAGAGCATAATTTCTTCCTAAATCCACTTCTGACTTCTTGCTTTCAGTAAACTTTATGAGAAACCTATTATGTCTGCATCATGTATTAGTAACAACCTTTTTTCATTTCTCAGAAATTTAGCTGATCCCTTCTGACTTTAAACAGATTACATTGAGAGCTCATATGCCTTACCCAGTCACAAAGTTTTCACCATCTTTCAGTATTTAAATGTTTTGGGATCTTCTTCTGGCATAAGTCTCATTTCTTTATTTCCTTATTTCCTTTTCTTTTTAACTCTTGGAAAAATTTTATCTGCTGCCTCCTTTCTGAATAATCTGTGAATATTGAGAGTAAGGAACTAAATGCAAACTTTGATAGCAAGGCTTCAATCTTCTATGCACATGACCCACATCAATTTCTAGATGCCTTAGTTTTAAATCTCTTTACTCAATTATTTAAATTCATCATGGTACAATGGCTCCTAAATCTATTGCCCTTTAGCCCTTGCAGAGTTTTGCTTGGAAGTTACAATACAATGCAATGATATGCAAAGCGCTGCCAGTAAATGGATCACCAAGGGGAGTAAGACAGATGCTAAAAAAAAGCTATACACACACATAAAAAGGAATACAGTCTTTTAGGCTCTAAGTATATGGGAAGTAACTTAAGCCTTTTGTTGCCCAGAGGCATTTCCCTCTTGCAGTTGTTTCTAATCCTAATCAGAAAAAACCCCTTGTCATACTCATTTTCTAAATGGAAAACCAAGGCACAAAGGCAACCAATTATTGATCTCACACCTCTCTCTATTAGATCTCTATCTATTAGATCTCTGTCAGAATGCCTCAGTGCCAGTGCATCTAAGCAATACAGGGGTTTTGGTAATTTATTAAAACAAAAAACAAAAAAGCAATCAATCAACTAACCAACCAAACAAAAAACCCAAGCAAAACAAAAACCAGGCAATTTTTCTTCATATCTCCGTATTAAACAAAAAGCCTTCTAATAAATCTGTACAAGAAATGGAGAAATTGTTAGGTAAAGTGGTATGTGTTTGTAGTTCAAATTTAGGCTTACAAAAGAAACAGAAAAAATAATAAAGTTACTTGTACTAAAATAATACTTTTTCTTAGTGCATCATGCAGGAAAAAATGCTTAAACTAGGTCTACTTATAATGCAGAAATAACTGGTTTATAGCTGGTTTTAGGTACTAATGGTGTCTATCTTATCACTGATGTTGAGACAAAATAAGAAAAAGATCACAAGAAGAAAAAGAACATTAATATAGACAATCAAATCCAAAAGCTATATATTAGAATTTGAAAGAATCAAGTGAATAATTCTAACACTAAGTCATTTTGATTTACCATATTAGATATGCAAAGCAAGCATGGTAAAGTAGCCTGGATTTAGAAGTTTGATACAGTACTATGAAGTAACAAATTCAGACGTAGCACTCAAAAATGGAATAAAGTATAAATTTCATAATATTTTTAAAAAGTGATACATGCTGATGCTTTCTAAACTTTTAATGACTTACTACAGTCTTCATTTATTTAGGAATAATAGAAAATTAACTTAAGCATTACAGGCTACACTTTCAAAGGTACTAAAAACTGAAAATTACTGCTTGAACTAAAGCAGGATAAATGGAAACATATGGAAATCTTTAACGTGCTTCCTAGACATCAGGCACTTTTATACAAAACTAGTTGCATTTAAAGAACAGATACTTAAGAAAAAGCACCCTCAAAAGTCAGTATCTGAACATCATGCTTCCTCTTGATTCTTGCAATATCCAGAATAGTTTCTGGGCATATTTATACATGGGGTGTGGGGTAAGTACTTCGTGATGACAACTAAAATTCAGGGAAGAACTGTTCAGCTAAAAATAAAAAATGAAATCAACAGCAAACAACAACAAGTAAATTAAAGCAACCCCCAACCTAGTACAGCAGGGTGCATTAGGATCCCCATGTAGTATCCTATAGGCCAAATGCAGCTTGGCAAGCATGGCTGAGCAGCCCACTGAAGGAGTCTGGTACAGAAGGACTAATACATGAAAAAGAATCAAGCTTTCTCTCTTTGCCTGATCCTTTAACATCCACTGTATACCTAATATATACATAGCTACCCCTCCTAAAATTATTTATGAATCATAGCTGCTGTTTTCTCACCTACTGCTGCTTCTTGTGTGTGACTTTGATAAAAAAATAGATAAGGAAGAATATGTAAATAACACCTCTTTTGGAAATGGAAACCGAGTTTACGCTTACTTTATAGTATTACTTTGTACAGTGTGGAAAGGGATTCATTTATAAAATGATAGTGGCCAAAGTAGGTAAGAAGAAGTGGTCAGAAGGGATAGTGAAATTGGATAGAGAAAAAAATAAATCTTGAACATCTCTCAGCAGTTTATTGTGAAAACGGACACAGTTAAGAATAAAAATTTACCTATATAATCCATCTACTACAGTTTACTTCTGGGAATAACACTGAAGGCATTATGGACAACCCTGTGAGAATGAAAATAAAGATACACTGTACAGTATGACTTTTAGAAACTTATCCCACTCTTTAGTTCACATTACTGCATTTATTTCTATTCAGTTATTTCTTCAATTTGTTTTCACTGAAGTATTCCAACTGAGAGATTGTTGTATGGAACTGCTCCTTTTGTGCAATGTCTGTGTCATTTTCTTTGACTTAGGTATATTTCCAGGTAATTGTTAGTGACAAGGCATAGCAGTTAATCCAAAGGGATGGTTTTACATAACAGCACAGTAAAAATCTAATTTGATCCAACTCCCAAGGATCCACCCTAGCCACCAATAGCAACTCAGCCTATTGCATCTAATCCCTGGCGGCAGAATGAGGTCTGTGGATTGGGCAAAAGAGAAAAGCACCTCAAATTCTTAACACCATTAAAACAGTGGTTTTGAATCAGATACATTAGAATCTGAAAGCAAGTCATTTTGGAGGGGAAGCCCTCCAGCATTTGTGTAATTTGGCACTTTGTATGAAATAATATAGCTTAGTTAAATTGTTAATTCCAACAAAGCGATGGCAAAAACTTGAAAGATGCTTTAAACTAGAATGAAACCTCAACATGCTTATCATTTTTGTCTCAGTGAAATAGAAGGAGGAAAAACACATTTGGCATTTTACATGACTGAGCTATATAATTATGAAACAGAAGATAGAAAGACAATGGCATTCATTGAAAAAAAAAAATCTGCTTTCTTTATATTTTGGTTTTGAAATGGAAGGACCAAATCAATGTCTTTTTAAGCAGGAATGTTTGTACTAACTCACCACAACCAAACAGATCAAATTCTCTACTTTGGAATCTGCTCTGCCATTGAATGCCTTGCAAATATCATTCAGCTAAAAACTGGTGCATTTCCAGTATGCTTATCACCCAAAAATGTATTATTTTATAATTAAAAAAAAATAGTTTTGTGTAAATTTGTCAATGTGTGTGCATGTTTTGCTTGGAAAAGTTCTATCCCTTGCATAAATTCATCAGTCCACAACACCAGAATCATCACTGTCAACTTTATTAACTTTCAGCTTGGGAAAGGTGGAATCAGATCTCTTCCTATCTGTTTAAACAGTAAAAACCAGCACCTGTTTGGATGTTTTATTACAGCATTCACCAGCATGATTTGTGTCTCTTTCTGTCCCAGGGACAGAAAAAAATTAGTTTGCTGAAAACTTGTGCTCCCTCTGGTGCCTGAATGAAGCATGAAAAGCCAGTAAAAGCACTACCATGGGGGCAGTATTACAAACGCAGAATGACGTTTTGAATTTCCTGGCCACCCTAAAAATACTACGTAAAAGATAATTTGATACCAATTTATTTGAAAAAGGATGAAATGCATATATTTGGATTGGGTTTTCATTTGCCCTACTGCATATTTAATAAAACAGACAATGTATCCATGATTTCCAGCTATGATGGCTTGTAAACACTACCAGTGAGTAACTGAATAGTCATTTGAATCTGCACAAAGCAATTTCCCTCCATTAGATTAAATATGTCACACTCTGTCAATGAAAAATCTATTTAACATCAACCCAGCAATTATAAGCATTTTGAAATGAGGCACCAGAAATCTTTTTGTAATTAAAATTCCCTATATATATAGAGTAGGAATCTGGCTTAGCATTGCAAGTAAATTTATTCTTCACTAAAAGTTTGCCTACAGCAAGAATTATAAAAGAAAAAATTTCCTTCTATTATAATGGATTTTTAACACATCAGAACCAGATAGCTATAAGCATTAGTTCATTTTCACGGTTTCATAATAATTATTTCTTATTGTTTGTCTCTTTGGGTATCAAGAGCTAGGTCCAGATTAAAAAAAGCCTTAAACTCCAAGAACATAAATTCATCCATATTCCTTCAGATGACAAAATCACAAACACAAATGAAATTCACTATCATTGATTTCCTTTTTTTTCCTTTGTTCTTTTTGGATTACAACGAATATATTCAACTAATACTATCCTTAAATGTAAGCATACGTAACTGATTATATGCCATTCTGAGAATTTTATCTGGAATTGTAAGCAAGAAGCACTGAATAAAGGCCAGAAATATTCTTTCCCCCTAAAAATGATGGCAAACCAAAGTACTGTGCATGAAGCTGTCATGTTCAGGACAATTTTTTGTCTTTGTTTCATTTATCCAAATTTTTTTCAGGAATTCTGAGGAGAAAATAACGTGCATTTGCTTTACTTCAAACTTGTGTTAATTTATTTTGCAGATACCTAAACATTTGCAGAAGAGAATTGTAAATTTTCCCAGTTGGCAAACTACCTATGACTATCACATTGATGCAGGTACAATTCCTAGAAATATTTTCACAGATGTGACTGATTTATGAGCCTTATGATTTAGCTGAGCTATTCAGCATGTGTCAGTTTTGTTTGAACCTGCAATTAATGTGCAAATTAAAGGAAAATGAACCAAATTTGAATGAAAAAATAAAAATGGCTTTTCAAACTTTCAGACCAATGCAAAAAATACCTGAAGGAAGAACGATGAGATCACAAAGCCTTAACAGGAAATCAAAGCTAATACAAATGGTGTGGCCAAGACACTGATCAGATCCGACTGCACGTATTCTGCACTATTCACCACTCAAGCCTGCCAAGGACCCAGTGCACTGCTCTAGGACAGAGGCACTGCCTCAGTGCAGGTATCACATTGATTTGTGTTTTGACAGAAAGCGAGAAGACACACAAGAGAACAGCGGTCGTGTACAAAGATGTTCTGCAGTAGTGAAGAGGAAAGCTGAACTTAAAAACAAAAAAAAGTAACAAAACCCCCAAACAAAACAGAAAAGAAACCCCAAGCAAACACACAGGAAAAAATCCAAACCAACACAAAAAGCACCCTGAATAGACAAGTGGGAGTCAGTGGACAAAATGAAGTAAAATCTGATCTGTCTCATGACCCACATGACTGAAGACTTTTTCTTCTGTGTCACTGAGCCAAATGGCACAGCCTTTACAGTTCCAAAGGCACTGTTCTTTTACTAGAAGGATAACATTAGTTTGCCTTCACATAAGAAACGTTAATTCATTGTGTTTTAAAGAACAGTCCCCTCCATTCTAGCAGGTCTTCCAATATAAGGTAATGATGAGATTCTAGGAAATGGAGCCAAAAGTCCTGTTGGGATTAACTAAAGTCATATTGAACACTGAGTCTTTTTGCTAGGCTTCACTGCCTATCAGTTCCTGAGAAGGCCATTTGGGTGCAATCCTGTAATGTGCCTGTGGAATGGGCAGCTCCTGGGGGAAAGGACAGTATTTTGAAATTAGCAACTAAATCTGAATTTATCTCTAAGGATTTAAGAACTTTATTTCATCTAGATTAGAGTCCTGTTCTTTGGTGTCAGAAGGTATTTGCGACTGTTAAAAGCAAGAATGTAAAATAAGGGCCTGGATTACCCACAGCTTTATCCTGGTAAGCAGAGAACAGCCAGACATATGCCTCCTTCTCTCTCACAGATGCTGCAGTATTTCTGGATTAGGAAGAGGGGATATATTGGACCCTAACGGTGAAAGAATTGGCTTGAGGCAGTCTGACACAACAGGGAGTTTATCTTTCACAATGGAGAGCAATTTTCTCTCTGATGCTAAAAAGTATATGTTTATGTTCAACTGGTACTATATGCACTAATTCTAACACTGTAATTTTCTATTGTAATTATTATCTATTATCAATCCTTCTTGCTCCGGAAAGCAATACAATCATTTCACAAAAGGATATGTCTTATTTTGTGTAATTTTATATGGGTTTTTATAAGCTGAAATACATTCTCATGATAAAATTTTAGTAATTTATTTTTAATTTTCCAAAATACACAAACAATTAACTGAATGGGTGGGGGTTAAAAATAAACCAGTCACTGACAAAACCTATGACAATAATGAAATTGAAAACAAAGGTTTGTTACATTCCTGGGGTTTTTTTCAGAAGAACATTATTTGCAATATGAAACTATTTATTATCTACAGAAGACCAAAGTATGGTTTAAAACATATTTAAAATATTCAGGGAAGTAAATAAATGTATTTAATTTGTCTTTAAAAATACTTCAGAAAACATAAGTAAAACTCTATGTTCCTAAGACAGTGGCAGAAATTATAATTGACTTTTAAAAATATGAAAAAAAGATTTTAGAGAACAATATAAACTGTAAACCTATAGACAAGAGATATTGGATTCTTAATTCTTTAAAGATATATACATAAATCCTTGCTTTGATTTCTTAAGCAGCTACTTACATTTACAAAAGTAGTGAAGAGATAATAGGACAATTAAAATTTTAAGACTACCTGAAAAATGTCTGCTATACAGCTACTGAAACCTAAAACTACATACAGTTTAGAAGAATCTATTGTATAGAAAATTGAGTTTATTTGGAAATGACAAGTTACTACTATTATTAGTATCACCTCCTAATAATTCAACAAAAGCACCTATCTTGCTCACTATGACACTGTTTTTGTGTATGACCCCTTATTTCTCGTAGTAACAGAGGTCATTGATTAGCTTACTTTTTCACTCTATGCCATCAAAATGAAGAGACTAATCTTTACACTACCTTTTTTTTGCCGCAAAGAAGAAGGCTAAAACCCCTAATTTTTATCAATTATGGGTTTTTTAGGATAATTTTGATAAAAACATTTTTTCTAAGTTAAAGACATTGCAATTCAACAGCAATGGCAAGAAGAAAGCTGTACACACTCAATTATATATTAAGCAGACATTTGATATTTTGTAATATGCAAAAGGGACAGTCTGAGGCTCATCTTCTTGATCAGCTTTGCTCAAATTTTTCATTTTGTTATATCTTACTCAAAGAGACATAAAAGTCAAGAGCTGCAGGTACACTTCATCAGTCACCACTCAGAGAAGGAGCACTGTTGATCTCTTTGCTTTTACACAAGACTTTTTTCTTCCTGGTAGTCCACAGTCAAACATACCACTACTCCTGGGCAAGCCTCAGTTCCCATAATCTAATGAAAAATTATCACCATTCAGCCTTAATAAGTGTCATGGCCTCTCACCCTTTGTTGTCACTTCAGCTGTATTTATTCTGACTTAAATAAAACCAGAGCTCACAAACAAGAAACAAGAGCAAACCTCTGAAGATGCTAAATACTTCATGAGTTAATCTGTGACAGATACATAGCGGGTAAGGAGCTCCACCCTTGTGTAAAATGTACACTCTATCCATATGCCAAAATAAGTAAAAATTATATATGCTTACTATTGATCAAGCAAAGACAACAAAAAGTAATCCTTGTTATTTTATGTTTTGATATGAATAGAGGAGGTTTTAGACAAACATAAAAAGATTTGGTCTTCTTGGGTTTTGTTCTTTTTTGCTTTTCTGTGTTGATTTTTTTTTTAAATCTTGCTTTGCTATTAATAAAATTTTGAAGTTGATCATGAAAGAAATAAAAATTAAAGAGTCTTTTCTGTTTTTTTTTTTCCTCTTGCTATACTTTTTTTCCCTGGTTATGATAGGAGTTAGCAATCTCCTTCAGAATCCACAGATTCACATGATAAAGGCCAGGGATTAAGCACAGCCGATTAACAGTCTGTGTCCTCTTCAATCTAGCGTTTCCACGGTAGATAAAGCCATATTCAGACTGAAGTTATAATAAACACACTGTCCTCAATATCATTTCCCTAGATGACCTCCTCAAAACTGATATTCAAGTATTCTTGTGGAAAATTACAGTTCAAAGCAACAGAAAAAGCAGCCTAGACAATACACACTCTCACAAATAATACCGAAGATAAAGCCAAATGTTTAGAAAGCAACTGGATAAAATGACAGTTTCTCTATAAAAAATTTATTTGCTTCAGTTCTGAGTAATTTATTATTACTATAGATTTGACATATTAAAAAAAGAATTTTCTTGATTTTATCTTTATTGTTTCTATTGTGTGTCTTTAAAATAACTCCATTATTATTTATACTTATGAACAAAAAAAAAAAATTCAAAGGATCAGAGTGGTTGCAATTTATTTTCTCTTCCAAAGGCAAAAGAAAACAAACATTGAAATTCTACAGCTACCTGAGATATTCAGAAATAGATGTATTTCGGTAAGGAAAGGGACACCAAAAAACACTTTTCCAGTGAAAAAAAGCACAAGAATAAAAATCTACATGGACAGAATTGTGGTAATATTTGGCTAGGTATGTATATTGACTTCTATGATCAATAATATTTTCACCTAAAATGAAAAAAGACAGACCCTAAAAAGGGAGATAGTTTTTGGTTTGTAAGGATATTTTAGCACGGGAAATTCTGACAGGATTCTCCTGCTCACATTTGAAATCCAGAATCTTATGGGTCAAAAGAAAGGCTAGGATTTATACAGACACAGACTGTGTAACAGGTTATTTTAATTTCTTAACCTAGAAGCTCAAACTATTTTAAGCAACTAGAGCTTTATATGTTATTTGATTTCATAGTACTTCTTCAGACAAAAGCAGTAACACTTCAAACTATTTTATTATAACTACCTAAACCTATCTACCAAGCTAAAGTGACTGTATTCTACTCTTATTTCCATTAGTTTATAGTGGAATGCTTCCAGTGAATCAATTGTGAAATCTGATGGAGGAATATGTGCATTTATTCGTCAACCCTTTATTGAAAGTACATGATCAACATTTGGTTCCCTTTGGCCAAACCACAAAAATCGTAAAAAACAGGTCATGCTATAAACTGAAAAAGACCTGCAACAAAACAGAACAATGAAAAAAAATCCCCAAACTTGAGCTTCGTTATTCACTATAATTGATTTGAAATAAGCACTGCAAATGACCGCAGTTAATTCATTAGTTGTTGTTCTATTCTTTTCACCAAAGCTAAAAAAAAAGCACAAATAATGATTCAGAGGAAATTTCATTATAAGAGCATTTATTAGGTTTGGATGATTCCAGTCACCTTTTCTTCTAGAAAACAGTTTCAAAGCTCTTTAAATCAATCTGTACTGAAGAAAGAATTGAAAATGTAAATTCAACTCCAAGTCACTCACTTTGAAATCGCGCTTCAAAAACTAATTTCATGGTCTGTTTCCATAACAACGTAGATTATTTTTGCCAGCTAGGACTCATATAATGAAGCAGAACATTTTTAATCAGATTGTATGAACTACTATTTAAGACTGTTTAGAGTGAATTTGAGACACACTAACATAGAGCATGTGATTTGTAGGTCAATTCTCCTTATAGCATCTTTATGGCCAGAAGATTGCATATATTCCTCACCAAAAAAGCCATTGAGATTTATTAATTAGTGATAAGATATACAACATACAATTAAAACATCATGTATTTAATTTATTCTTTCTTAAGCTTCTTTTTTCCCAATGGAAGCTTTTAAAAATGCTTGTCATATTGTTTAGGAGCAACCTTACCTTCAGCTCATCATTAACACAAACCTTATCTTCCCATTATTCAGCCACATATTTTTATGCATGTATTTATATTTTCAACAGGAGATATAAAAGCAAATATATGTCATTTATATGCCATTTAGAGTACAGAAAATCTAAAACCAGGAAGAGCAAACCATGCTTTTTGCAAAAATAAGTGAACAAAAAGGTCTACAGAATGTAAAATTAAATTTATCAGTCCTATCTACTTTAAATCTAACAGCAAATGTCATTAGCTATTATAGCAAGATGAGTGTTACAGGTTGCTAGTCATACAGCATACATATTATTTTTCATTTGATATCAAATATTCTTGTCTAATTTCCTGTATTCCCTAATTAATAAATGAAACCTCTTATTATTATATTGGAGGAACGTATTATTTATTAAAACTGGATTCTGAAATAAGACTGAGTTAGCAGAGCTGATGTTCCTCCAGTGAGAACAAATGAAACCTTAACCTAGAATGCTTTCTCAGGGCAAGCTTACCCCAGGGACTAATTAAATGATGAAGGATAAAATCCAGAACATAAACAAATTTTGGAAAAAATTACCTATGTCATTATCCAAGGAGAAAGAAGGAGTCCAGTAAGACTGGAAGAGGGAAAGAACTGAGTTGTACAGACCTGCTGCTTAGTCTACACACAGGGGCACACACACACCCGTGCACGCTCACTCAGAGCCCCCATAAACACAGTTTTCCTTTCACAGCACTCTTCCTTTAAGCAGCTTGGTAGTATTTACGTTTGCAAAGCTTCCAGTATTCCCAAACCTTAGTCCTTTATTTTTAGCTTTCATGTTTTTGCTTCAGCTGACAAGAACAGGAAAAGAAGGTGGTATGTTTATTGCTAGCAGACAGATTGGAAATTCTGAGTAAAGAAGCCAATCAAGGAAGAAGGATTATAATAATCCAAGTAGCAAATTTGCATATTTAGAGTATGGTTACTGAGAAATAACAATGCCTTGGTTATGTAAATCAAACCCTCAGCAAAAGTGAAGGGATTTGCATATCTGGGAGAAATCTGTCATGTTATACATCCGTAACTGCATTTCTAATTAGCAGAAAGCACTAGCTTTTAGTGGAATATTAAATATAAGCGCTAGCAGTATTTTTATTTCCTTGTGAAATAATAGACTTAGCTCATTTGGGAGCTGAAGAAAACAGGTTTTTTGCCTGTAGCAAGTAGTACTAATCAAAATAACCAAAGATATACTCATAATGCCATACAGCTACAATTTTTAAGATTGAGATCATGTAAATGTTCAAAGAGTTCTGTATTACCAATTATGTTCACCCTTTATGCCTATAGAAAATGCGTTAAAGTAGCCCTCTTGAGAAAGTATTGCACAAAACAGATGAAAGTTTAAAGCCACCTGTTCAAATCTGCATAATGTATCACCTTGACTTCATTTTAAATTTAGTGAATGAAGGAAAAAAAGCTGGACAGAAAAGTTTCACAGACAAAAATCCTGAAAAAAAGCCCCTGCGGACTGAATTACTAATAACAATTTTCTATTATCTATTAAAATTGAACAGAGTTAACAGTAGACTCAGAAATTTTATAATAAAATAAAGAAAAAAATAGGTAAATTCTCCTTTAAAAATTAGCATATAACAGTATATTTGTACCATTCATGCACAGAAAAATAACTATATTACTTCAGGTTAATGTTTATTTCCCCCTTCCTCTCTGTGAATGATTCTCAGGTGTATTTTAGATGTAAACATAAGGGTGGCTGACATACCCAGGCCACCACTTGCAATAAAACTGCATGTTGGTGTTGCACTGAAACGTAAGAAAGAATACATGCAACCATATTGAATCTACAAAGTATTACTAATAATTCATGTTCAGAGGCATTACACATTTCCACAGGAAAAACATGGATGAGACTCAGTAAAATGAAGATCTGGACACTCCTCATATGTAGAACTGGTGAGCACACTGCAGTGCGGGTCTCAGGGTACTTACCATCCTCTGTGGGCACATAGATATTCAAATACAGACAGTCTTCATTTTGATCTTGAACATATGTCACCACAGTATCCAGATTGGCTGTAAACCAGACTGGCAGCATATCATTGAGCAGTGACCTCTCATCCAGGTACTGTGGGCAGACAGCGGCAAACTGCGTGGCGTTGCGGACACCCGTCCAAGATGATGGTGGCTCCGGGGGCTGAAATCGCCTTTCTCCAGTCGGAGGGGAAGCATAAGGAACTCCCAAGTACTGCTCCACTGGGCCAAGGATCTCATTAGGCAAAGGTGTTCTTAAACCACGTATTTTGCCATAATTCGTAGTAACAACTGGGTATTGTGCTTGGCCATCAATGAGAGTAAATCTTATAGCCAGTGCAGTTATCCACAGGAGGAAGTTAGAATTCAACATGACACACACTGGTGTGAAGATCAAAGGCAGCCATAGGAGTCCCATTGGTTTCGACATTATTTAAATCAACATCAGCAGGGCTCTTTTTTCCACAGCCAGGAGAAATTAATCAGTCAAGGAAAATGCAAACTGATAAAAAAGTAGTCAAAAGGAGATGAAGTAAGGGAAAATGTATCTTTGTTCAGGCAAAAAAAAAAACAACCCAAAAGCTGATGTGTGGTAGGTGCCTCAGCTGACTGGCTGTAGACAAATCCCAATGTCAGAAGAAACAAGGGAGTGTTTTCCCCTAAGGCCCATCCCAGACTTTAGTGTTGAATTAATCCTGGCAGCGCACAGCACTTCCCAACAAGCAGAGTGGAGAGAGATGCGCAGTTGTTCCACTGCCCCAGTGAAATGGCTCCTTTCAGTGAAGTCCAGCCCACTCAGTCAGCCTGTGGCCAAGAGAAAACAAGCAATTCACATCAACAGACAAATTTATGTTGGCATAAACATAAAACAAAAACAAAACACAAACCCAAAAATTATATTCACACACTACTTCCATGCCAAGGCCCACAAATGTTTTATGAACTTCCGACATCATGGTTAGTTATGTGTTTCCAAAGATATGCAAGTTAAGAGAGCTAAACCGGAAGCCATAAGCTTGTAAGAGGTTATACCACAAACCAAACGTTTCTGCTTCTCTAAACTAAACCATAGCCCAAACACTTCTGATTTCAGGAAGAGTATCACATTAAAGTGCTAGCTTGAGGATATTTTCTGCCCTAAATAAACAGAATCTCCTCTTTAAGCCTATTTGCACTCCCACAGGAACCATTCATTACTTTTGTTTCCTGTATTGGATAATCTCTTTCTGCTATAAGATGACGACTATAAAGTATTTTTCACAGACAAGACTTCTTTTCTGTGTGACAACCTGCTTTACCACCATCTAATTCAGAAATTCCAATAAATGCAATAAATGATTAGTTCAAATCAAGTGTGAGAACAGTCAAAATGAGATACATATTTATTGGTTTTCATATCTTTTTTGTATGTCTGACAAACAAAACAAGGAAAAACTAAAAGAAAAAAAAGAATTATACAATCTCTTAAGTCAGCTTTTGGCCTACATAGTGTTATAATTATGTAACATTACCTGCTTGCATTCTCCTATTTTTATTTTAAAATAGAAGATGATTCATACAATAATTCTGTAAATTTTTAATGAAATACAAGTCACTCACATGTATATGCTAACCATTACAAGTGTACAAATAAACACACATCAACATTCTTCTATCTGCCCAAAGAAATTAAGGACTTCCTTTTTACCCATTACTCAATTCAAAAGCACAGATAACAATTCCACATGTAAAAAATTCCACAAGTAAAAAATTCCTTGTTACAGGAAACTGACACAGATAGATACCTTATATTTGCTAGGATGAGCACACATCTATATATCAAAATTACAGCAGGTCCTATTTTCTATGTCTGAGTCCTGACTGAAAACAATTTAAAAGATACTTTATTGTCTCAGAATTCCTGGAATTCTTCAATTACTTCATTTTAGCACTCTTACCACAAAACTGTTGAAACACCAAAATACTAAGAAAAATACTAGAGGCAAGAAAAATACTAGATACATATTACTTGTGATGGACTAAAATTTCTGCTGACATTTTCTCTAGGACTTGCAATTTTAGCACCATTTCTGAAGAACAAATCATTAACAGCCCTAATTTTCATGTCCCCAAGGGCACCACCAGGGCCATCAGTCCCTGAGTCATGCTGCAGGAAGCCCTATGCCCAGCCCCATGCCCAGCCTGGATCCTGGCCTCACTGGGTCCCCAGGTGGACCTCGGACCTGACTCCTCACTCTGCCTGGCCTGATGACTATTGGGGAATGGCAGAGTCCTGCCCCGTTCTCAGCCCACTCTCAATGGGAGGCCTTAGGAGTTCAGAGTCTTGCCCTGCCAGCTCTGCAGTGCCCACAGCTCGTGGGTCATCCTCTGCCATGGGCATCCCCCTTCAGCTGCTCCCTGGCACTCAGGGTGGTCAGCCAGCTATGGGTCACTCCAAATTCCTCAAGTGGCACTTTGTCTTCGGATTTTTGCCACCATGTTTAACAATGAAAATCAGCAGCAGGTGAGTGATTTTGAGTAATATTCCTCTTGTTCTGTCCCACCCTGACTTGGGCACACTTTACTGATCATGCAGCACAAATCAGATTTTCCAGTTATATCCAACTGAGGATTTAATCTGTACTTAGGGAGGAGCAACAGATATTATTCCCCTGACACTCACACTGCAGAAGTTTGTAATGACATTCTAAGAAATGTGGAATACAGCACTGAGAAAATTGACAAGGTGGAAAGAAACACAATGATCCAGATGATGAAAGATAGATAGAGAAAAAAATTTTCTGGTCAAACAGCTAGTGAAAAAAAAGAAAACAAAACAAGAAAATAAAATGGGAATGACAAATAAACAAGAGTGAACTCATTACCAGCAGGAAGAGAACAAAAAATGACAACATGAAGGAAATCCTCAGCTGATACAGCAGAGATAATACACAATTGTAAAAAATGTGACATACTCAACAGCAGGGTTTTCTTGGCCACCTGGGCACACACTGGCTCATATCTAGCCAGCTTTCAAACAGCACCTCCAAGTCCCCTTCATCTGAGCAGTTCTCAAGACACTGTTCCCCAAGCCTGGAGCATTGCACAAGGTTTTTGCAATCCAACTGCAGGACCTGACCCTTGGCCTTATCAATCCTCATAGAACTGGCCCCAGCCAATCCTGCCTGTCGAGTTCCTTTTGCAGAGCCTTCCCACACTCCAGCAGATCAGTACTCTCATCCAATTCAGTATCATCTGTGAACTTACTGAGGATGCACGCAATCCCCTCATCCAAGTCCTCAATAGAGACATTAAACTGGCCCCTAAACTGAGCCCTAAGGAACATCACTGCTGACCAGCTGCTGAGTGGATTCAACACCATTCAACACCACTCTCTGGGCCTGACTATCTTGCCAGTTTTTCATCCAGTGAGGACAGCAGCACCCATCTAAGCCATGAACAGCCAGTTTCCCCAGGAGAATGCTGTGGGTGACAGTATCCAATGCTTTACTGAAGTCTGGATAAACAAAATACCCAGCCTTTCCCTCATCCACCAGCCAGGTTATTCTATGACAGAAAGAGATCAAGTTAGTCAAATAGGACCTGCCTTTCAGAAATCCATTTGTGAGTATCATCTGAGTTGATTCACTGGCTGTCCTGCACATAGCATGTGATGGCACTCAGAATAATCTGCTCCATTCACTTTTCCAGTATTAAAGTCACACTGACAGACAGACCTGTAGTTCCCTGGGTCATCTTGTGGATGAGCATTATATTTGCTAATTTTTCATCAACCTGACCTTCTCCAATTAACCAGGACTGCTGATAAGTGGTTTAAAGTGGCTTGATAAGCTCTTTCACCAGCTGCCTCAGGTGCATCCCATCTGAGCCCATGGACTTGTGTCTAATTTGCTATAGGTCAATAAGTAGCAGGTCACTCCTGGATTAAGGGGGCTTCACTTAACTCTCCATGCTTCCCCAGCTTCCAGCTCTGGGAGCTGTACATCCTGAGGACAACTGGTTTTGGTATTATACTGAGGCAAAGAACCCAGACTGAGGCAAGAAAAGCAAAAATTTCTTGTTTAGGGTGGGATTCCTACCCAATTAAGCAGAAAATATCACACATTTTAGTTTGCTGACATTACTAGTGGAATTACCATTTTCCTAAGGTTAGTTTCACATGTGAAATGTATACACACTCATACACAGACAAAGACACACTAAATAATTTTCAGTAACAATAACAATACTGAGGTAAGGAAAAAGGCACACTACCTGTTAATTACTGAACTTTGACTATGCTTTGATGTTAGATACATCATTGAAAATGTTGGAAGATGTAAATAGAGTCACAGATTTCAATTAGGGATTAATCTTAAATGGAAAACTGTAAATATTCTAGAAAAGCTTTTAAATATATCAAAACTAGTTTGATGTTCAATTCTATGTATACAGTCAGCTATTTAGTATGCCTTTACATACTGAGTCTGCAGGAAGACATGCACTTGTCATGCCTTTGTTCATTATCACTAATAGTGTTGTACTTTTCCCATGTATTTTTTTACTGCTTCAAATGTTAGAAAAATGCATATAAACTTGCTGGCAAAAACTTCTTAGTTGGAAGTATCACTCACTCAAACAAATGAAAAGAATCAATCCAAGTCAGAATATTCAGTTTAAAATGGCAACTTCTGGCAGCACACCACACAGAGAGAAGTCAAGGAAGATCTGAAATCACATACATTCATACATGATGTCATTATTGGGAGAGGAGTGTAATTTGAGGCTAATGAGACATTTATGGCTTTTGAAGAAAATGCAGATTGAAGTTAACATGGGTGTGTATGGAAATACCACTTGTTCCTCTATATAAATCTGTGCCCCAAGACACTCAGAGATGCTTAAAATAGTCTATGAATCAGGCCTTCGGGGTTAAACTGATGGTTTCCAGGATCTGCAGTTACCACTTTTTCAACCTGAGAAGATTGTCAGTAGCTCTACACTTATTCTGTAGCTGCTAGGGAAATAGAAGACATGGCTTAGATGTCCTCTTTGCTCCAGTGTAGAATAGAAAACTAAAGTGGTTTCAAGTTGTTTTTTTTTTTTGATCCTCTTGTCCAGATCATGAACAGTTACAAGAAACTAAACAGAAATATAAATTATATGAACACAGGAAACTGAAGACTCTGCAGATATCCTAGGGTTTCTCAGGCTTTATCTAAAATGACTAGTGCAGAACAGTACACCTCAGCTTTCAGTCACTGACCACTTTTTTTCTCTGGCCCTCCCTTCTGCTTATATTCCTAAGGATTTTTCTGGGCATGTACATAGGTCTGACGTCAACAGAGAGTCAGGGTAAAAGATTCACATCCCTTTCATTAGACATACACTCTGAACGCATACAGCGTGATTAACTGAAATGTAAGAGCAACCAGCTAGTCAGTAGAAAAAAACTGACAAATGATGCAATCAGTAAATTTTCAGATTCTCCTCATACTGACATTTTGCTAAGTATTTCATGCATTTCACAGAATATGGGGATTAAAAAAAAATACTTCATTTATCAAGAACACGAACTGCGTTTTTTCTTCTTTCCATTGCCTTTGTCCCCTTGAAATAAGTAATTTTGAAAGTTATTAAGTAAAGTGAATATATATGGCTTGCTTTTTGGGTTTTCTTTGTTGTTTTGGCTTGTGTCTGTGTGTGTGTTTGTTTGATTGTTTTTAAACAAAAGCAATTAAAGTATTATCATCTTATAAATAAATCCCTATAATAAACAAATGTTGGTTTATGATACTGTAATGAAGAACTATCCAAGGCATAGAAATTTTTGAACAGGCCTCCAGTATTAATTTTAGCAATATGTCCATATCATTTGAAATATTTGCAGAAACCTAATCATGCAGTTGTCTTCTGTAAAAGCTCTTCCCATAGCAGGTTTAAATACACTTCTACCTCAAAATCAGCACTACATCCTCTTAATAGTCACTGTATTTAAATGTTCATTCAATAACAAAAGGGCAGTTTTTCAAAATATCAGTAAATGCATACCGAGTTTGTCTACTACCTTTCAAATTAAAAAAAAAAAAAAACACAAACAAACAAAACCACAAACAAACAAACAAACAAAAAAAAGCCAAAAAACCAAAACAGTTATAACTTCTTTAGGGATTTTTTTCTGAGCTTTAGAACTTTTATGATACACCTAAAAGAGCTAAGCTTATTTTTTCCTTATTCTACATAAAGCTATTCAGACATATCAGACAATATAATAGTGAACAACACAGAGGAACACCAATCGTGAACTAATGTGCCTCTTCTAGACTGGATTACTTAGAAAATTGGTAGGAAGTTTATTGACCAAAACTGGCCAATCATAAGACATTTTTGAATCTCAGAGCTGTAACTACAGCAATGTCTGGCTTCAAATTAACATGCAGCTAAGTTCTACAAGAAATTCTTTTTCCTATAGCATGTATATGTTTATTTTGTTGTATTTTTTGTAAGCATTATGCCAACTCAAATAAATTACTTATTATTAAATTAGTCTTAAAAATATACACAAATCACCCTCAAAACAAAAAACAAAAAAAAGCCAAAATCTAGACTTCTAATAATCCTAATTGTAGAGGACCAGAACTAAGCATGTTTTGTCTCAAACTTTCTGAACATTGCTACAGGAAATGTGATCAGAGGAGGGGTGGGGCATTGCTGTCCTGAGCCAACTCCCTGCTCTGCCTTGAGACTTATGCTCAGTCCCCTTCACCCCAGCTCACTTCTGGGAGAAGGGCTGGCTGTGCAGGGGTGAAAAAACATGCAAAAGGCCTAATTTACATAAGAGGCATACAGATTGTGCCCTCTCTCACTTTCTCCTCTCTTTCCTCCTCTTTTCTTTAACTGGTTGCCACATTTAAGAACGCAGCTGTAGAATAAAGCAGAAGATTCCCTGACCCATGGTCTGGTGTCTTTGCTCAGCCTGATGAGAACTTACAATGAACATCACACCCTGTACTCTGTGTGCGTCATGACACTAACTTAGCATTATAAACTTCACTAGGGATGAGTATCTGAATAACATCTCACATTAAACAGAATAATTTAGGTGAATTATTATAATCTGGTGAAACAGAATTATTTAGGTGGGCATTGTAACATTAATTCACAGGCAAAAATTTCTTCAAGATTTAAAGTTTAAACTGAGAAGAAAGTGTTTCAAATTTAAGAATTATGATGTACCCTTTCTTAAAGTAAAAATAAATGCCAGACATACAAACATTATGACTGACTTTCAAGTTGGTCTTAGTTGTATGATTGGAAGTCACTGAAGACAAAGATGGATTTTTTTTTTTTAATTTTAATATGGAAATAAAGCCTGAAAAGCAATACAAATTACACACAAAAATTGAGTTAAACAGGCTTGGGTTTTTTTTAAAGAACATGCTGCATTTATCCTTCTATGAATTTCTCCAAGTGAGACAAATAGGCTCAGATAGGCTTGGACAGTGTCAGTAGATCCCTCAGGTTAGAAACTACAATCACCATTTACTTTTCAGAGAATGGGCACACATTTCTTTCATATCATTGCTTCTTGCCTGGAGCTACCACTCTTATTCTGAATGTCTCAATCTCATACACTATCAAAAAGAGCAATGTGATTATAAGAAAAAAGCTGTGTGGTCCCTACAATGTTTTTAAAAACTGCAATTCTCTCAATAATGAAAACAATTTGAAAAGCAAGTAGAGGAAAAGAAAACATGTGATTATCATTCCTTTCCAAGAAAAAAGAAAGAAATTCACCTCAGCATTCTCAAAAAATGAGCTAATTTGATCTAATTATAAGAGTTGGTTGTTGAACAATCAAAGATATGGTTTCCTTTATTTTTTCTGTATTTAAAATTATAAAAAAACTGTATGGCTAAAAGGACCCAAGGCTAACTGGGAATGCTCAGTTAAGACAGTTGTACTTATCTCACTGACTTTTTCAACAGTAATTTAAGTAAGAGTAAGTATAGAAAAATATGTAAGTATAGAAAAATATCAGTGGTTAGACAATCTTCAGGATACTTGCTGCTTCTTAGGATAAACTGATGAAGATTGCAAATAAACATGAGGTTTCAATATTAGGAGAGAAAAACATGGTATAAACTCCTTACAAACATAAGCTTGAAATAAGTAACAATCCCAAAATTACAGGTGTGTTCCATTCAGCTCAAATTGTGATCTGAATTTAAGTTTCCCATGACTGAATGAACACTTTAGCTATTTAATTGTGGTCTAATTACAGCTGCAAAATCTCAAGAAAATACTACATTTCTAGTACGTATGCTAGGGAAATGTACAAAAAATGGCATCAGTACAGTCTAGCACAACTGATGGCATCATTTCTAGCTTTTACTTCTGATATAACCTTGTAAAAGAAATGTAACACACTCTGGGTCTCCCTTCATTTCTTTTATACACCTCTCTTTGCTTAAATTCAGATGTGTTACTACAAAAATAAAAAGATTATGATCTGAAACAGTATGTTCAGCCCTGAGTTTCTTTAAGGTAAAAGCTCCTGTAAAGTCTCTTATGCCTGGAGCAAACAACTAATTTATGAAAAAAATATTTTTTGAAAAAAAAATTCATGCACACAAAAATCCATATTTTATCCATTAGGCTTACAGAGTAGGCCTTCATAAGTGGAATAAACCCTCAAAAAATTGAAGTTCATTACCCACTACCACTGCAAGACCTCAAAAAATTAAAAAAAAACACAAAATGAGTCTTAACTCCTCTCCAGTAAGAAAGGTCAAATGACTGAAAAGAAAAATTCTTAAGGAATTCTGACAGGTTTTGTCTAAATATTATACAAAGAAACTCACAGGTCTCAGTCCTCTCTTTCTTGTCTTCACCATTGAACTGAAGTGTGTGCCCTTGTCAAGGATGAAAGAAACTAAAACTCTTGTCTGAACAGACTCAGAAAATGTCTAAGGGACTGATTGATATGCAATTTGATCTCTTGAGGCTATTTAATGATTAGAATTTGATATCTCCCTCTAGGCATTCTAGTCTCAGAAGAGAAGACATTAAAAATGTTACAATAACCAGAAACAGGATGGGAAAAGCAATTTAAACCAGCTGGGCATGTGAACACATGCAAATGCACACACACACACACACACCCCACTAACATATTATATGGCCAAAAAAAAGTTGCTGCTTTATTATTCAAATTCTTAGAACTTAATTACATAGGAGACACAGGCAGGACATTTTCACTGCATTACCTGGTTCAGTTACCAGGTGGTGATACTGCCTTCATTCATATGATAATGTCACAATTATACATTCATTCTGGAAATGGGGAAGTTGAGTGGCTACCCTCATCAACCTGAAGAAATCTAAACCCACTGCTCCCTCTTTCAAGTTACAAACATTAGTATTCAAATAAGGCTGGGATAGCTATGAGGGCTCTGTGAAGCATTCTCTCTGAACCACAAGACTTCACTCAGATTCTTAACCTTGGACTATGAGAAAACTTTAACATTGGATTCCCATAAAGTACAAGTTTTCTTGGACAGGTATTCTTACTATCAAACAAGCCTTACGCAGTTTGTAGGAGAATTATTTCATAAAATAAAAATTGTGACCGGATATTATCTTTACTATGCTTTTAGATCATCACGTTTTATTGAGTAAATCTTCCCCTTATATTTTCTTTATTTGTTTGAAGGTGGACAACTTCACCAGCATAAGGAAAAGTGTCCTCCAGCTTCTCTTCCTGTATTATTCCTCCTCCTACCTTAGTGGGCTTTCACCTGCTAAATGCGGTCTTGAACCCCTTATATTTAAGAGGTGAGAGGACGTCTCAGCAAAATAAGTCTCCACAAAATGTTGTGAAAAATGGGATCACCAGAATCACTCACTAGAGTTGCTAGATCAATGAAGCTGGTGAAAGGGCTGGAGCACAAGTCATACAAAGTGTGGCTGAGGGATCTGGGGTCATTTCACCTGGAGAAAAGGAAGCTTAGGGGTGGTCTCTACAAATACCTAAAGGATGGCCTAGCAAGGTGGGGGGCAGTCTCCTCTTCCAAACAACAAGCAATAGGACAAGTGGCAATGGCCTCAAGTTGGAGTGGGGGAAGTTTAAATTAAATATTAGGAAATTTTTTTCACCAAGAGGGTTGCTAAGCACTGGAACAGGCTGCCCACAGAAGTGGTGGAATCACCATCCCTAGAGACATTTGAAAGGCATGTGGATGTGGCACTTGGGGACACAGTTAACTGGTGGGTGTGGCAGTGCTGAATCCTAGAAGTCTTTTCCTACTAAAAATATTATATTATTCCTGCTGATTTTAGATAGCATTAATGAAACCATTACTGCCTGCTGCCTTCCCCTTTTCCCGGCACATGCATTTTAAAAGCTTGCCTAGAAGAGAGTCTGTGGCATATACTCTGTTTACTGTCCTGTCTATGCTGAATTCAATAATGAAGGATGAAATTCTTAACTTTATAGCTGACATAAGTACTGGGATCTGTGAATTATATCACATACTCTGGACCTCTAAAAGCTAAGCATAATATTACCATACAAAAGTCCCACTATGGATCCATATCTTAAGCTGTTCTCAGGCCAATGCAGTAATCACTGGAATTCAGGGTCTAAGCAGTAAACTAGACAGGGCTAGAGCATGGGCTTCAACCCTGTCCTGCCCCAGTATTCATAACTCCCAGAAAACACAAAGGCATAACAGGGAGTAGGATAAGCCAGAGGTATATATATATATATATATAAAAAAGACCTTCCTTTTTTTTCTTTTTAGTAAGATTTTTACTATAGAGATGCAAGCTCTGCTATGTTATGTGGCCTCATGGGCAGAGAACAGGACCTGGACAATTTTATTGACTAAGATATAACTTAATGGACAGAATCAGAGACATCTTTCCTCACCACTGATGAACAGGCCAAAAAAGCAGGAAAGCTAAGCTTGGAAAAGATATCAAATCTTTTGCAGGTAGTTTTCTGTTCAGTTAAAAAGGTTCTCCATTTCAAATCCTACATTCCCTAATGATAAAAATCAAACCATCTTTCATGATCTTTTAACATTTCCAAGAGAAATCTCAGAATAATATGTAATGCTTTTCCCTTAGGAAAAAAAAAAAATCTCAAAATTATCTGCATGATAATCCCTATCATTCTACTACATGGGAAACTTCAAATCCATGTCACATGTAGTTAATTATATTTTCTTGCAGCAAAGGGTTTTCAGAATGCTAATGTAATATATATTTGCTTTGTAATGTGTAGAGCTGCATCTGAGCTGGAAATGAAAGCCAACAAAAAACACAGAAGTTACCGTTTCTCATCCTGTTCATCCTTTCACTCCAATTATTGGAATGTTTGCATCTTTGCCTAGCACAATCTCTACCTTGGAAACAAATGCTAAAGCTCATGTTCATTGCCCAAACTGTACATGAAAAAGTCAGATATTCTGTTTACACCAGAAGCATACACTTCAGGCAGTAGTTCTTTCTACTGCAACGTAGGTATTTGACATTAAATGTTACTTGAAGTCAACCACTATGAGAACATCCTGAAGATTATGTTGAAAAAGCCCAAGTGATTAGCCTGGATTAGACAGCTAACTGTCCCAACGAGCTGTAGCAAGATGATTCTTTCATGTCTTACCGATATATACAGAGTTATCTTTATAACCACAGAGTTAAGAACCTTGTAACTTTCCTGTTTGTTTCACATATGTAATAAGTCCTCATTACTAAAATCAAGAATAGCTTATTCTGCTATAAGTTTCTTAACAGTTTTTGTCTGTCCTCATTAATTGCGCTCATAGTTTATCAAAGATGATGTAGCATCCATTGGTAGGAAACTCAGTATATAAAGTTAAGACTAAAATTCAGGTATTTTCTCACCTACCCTTCAATTAATTTCATTTTCTGGGGCTGTTTTTATTACTGCCGCCATTAATATTGTTATTACCATAGCCATCTTCAAGTATTTTAAAAACTGTTGCAATTAATCTTCCCTGGTGTAAAATCATATCTCAGAGAAGAAGTTTATCCATTTTTTCCATCTTTGCCTAATATTTATATCTTTACCTACATTGAACTGATAGGCTCGTGGAAAACAAGTATTATCTTAGAAATATTTGGGTTATTTATTTTTAAAAAACATGTCTCCCATGATTTTTTGGTTGCAATGAGTACCATCTATGAATGACTTTCTAACAAGACCCATACATATTTTTTATTTATTTATTTATTTATTTTTATTTTTTTTATTTTTTTATTAGCACACTCCACCTGCTTTCACAAGACTGTAAAACTACATGGGCATTTTAGAATATGAGGAGAAATAGTTTTTAACAATATGGTTCCATGACAAAACATTTTGCCTTGGTACCTTTTCAAGACCCATCTTGCTCTTGTTCTTCCCTGCTTGAAAATGTCCTCTTATAAAAGCACCTTCTATGCTTTTCCTCTTTTGCACACAGCCTTCTCAGTTCTTTTCTAATTCTCAAATCTTCTTCATAGAGTGCACACTGCTAGCATGTTCTTTTCTCCAAATCCTGATTCTTTCCTGTGACTCTTTTCTTCTCCCTGGTCATTTGTTTTCAGCTCCCTTTTGTATACAGGAAAAGTAATATGCCCATAAATAAATCAATGTAAAATTGATTTTAATGTGTAGAAGGAATTTATTTAATTTCTTTTGTAACGAGTTTCTGGTTTTCTTTACTTATTTTGTTTTGGGTTGTTTTTTTTTTTTTTTTCTTGTATCATGTTGTATGGGATGATATTGCAGAAGAAAACCCAGAAGACAATTTGCAGCTGCCAGGTTGACTAGGAAGGACCGATCTATTTTTTCCTGCCCTCAGTCAACTGATTTAGGTCAGGATTGAGAAAAAATATACCTTGTCACATGGCAGGAGTTACAGCTTCCCGTGTGCTTCTATTATATCATCTTAAGAAATCTCACTAATAAAACATAATGCCAACCAAAAATATCTACCACAAGCTAATGCAGTCAATTAATAGAACAGATGGAGGTCAGGACAGACAATTAAATCCCTTTGACAGAGGAGAAGATTATTCTACCTCATATTGGAGATATGTCAGTAATTCCTGTGTGATCTGACTTACACTTTATTCTTCAAAATAATTCCTTTCATAATGTCTTCTTTGGCATGAGAGAAAAAGATCTATCATCTTAAGACCTTGCTTGCAGCTGTATATAGTTATTTTTAAATGGTGGGAAAGTGCACATATGTTTTTTCAGCAGTATTCTTATTCTTCTGATTCTCAGAACAAGGAAATCAAATCTCGTTTTTGCCTTTATTTAGACAGCTGCTGCTCCTTGAACTCCACCCCTCAAAAGAATGACACAGCTATCACCTTGGCAAGGTGCTAACCACTTTTTTTTTTTTTAATTTAATATTGTCTTCTATAGGTATTGAAGATAACCATCCAGGAGTGCTGATTCATTATTTCTCTGGCCCTGAATTACAGCAGATTTGCAACAATTATCTTTTCTAAGTCTTGCACCAAGATGGTTGTATTTCTGGACGTGGGAGCTACACTGCCAATAATACAAACTTTTAAGTGTTATTGCCATTTTTTGGCAATATTGATTACATATTTCATGTTTCAAACAAAAAAAAAAGAAACTGAGCTTTTTTTCTTTCTTTCTTTCTGATTTTGATAATTTCCAGCATATAGATTTCAAATTATAAACCATAAATAGCTGTAGGGATAAACTCTTCAACTAAGGAATTAAAATAGGTTCCCTGTGAGTTATTTTTTCACAGAAAAAAACCTCTGTACCAAAGAGTTCCAATTTGTTTTTAAATAAGGGTCAACACAAGTTTTGAACACTCTTTAACTCATTTTTTTAAAGTTATCCTCATAGCTTATACTGTGGTAATATTTAAATTTCAAAAAGCTCGGAGAAAGTTGCACTGATATTAGACTGATATCTAAAAGCGCTGAAAATCCATACTCCAAAAGACAATGAAGCTGCCAAGAGAGTGACCTGTTAGTGTAATTGCTGTGCTTGCTCTGTCTCAGCTGCAATTTTCGTTGGTGAAATTCTAATACATCCATTTTCTTTGTCAAGCTCATCTATTGAAACTCCTGCTATGTTAATTAATAAACTCACATTGCTTAATTACTGCACTATCCTAAAAGCTTTGTTTTTCAGATACATATGCTTTAATGAATTCTGATCTCAAAATAATATACATTTGATGCGGAATATGTCAGATCCCTTATGTATAATATAAGCTAGACTTATGTAGCTTATTACCTCACTGTTTATACATTTTAGTTTTGATGGCTTCTAACAAAAACAGACTCTAGCTCTGCAATGGTTTGAACTTTGTTTGTAGCCTCTCACCATGCCACTCAATGTGTTGTATTTCACTAATACTTTATTAAAAATATGAAATAAAAACTATTTCAGTAGTCTTTAAAGTATTTACTTCTGTTTCATTTGGTCAAATAAAGTATATTTCTTTTAACTGTCTTCCTTTAAATAGAACTGTATTAACAACAGAAACGCTAATTCTCTAATCATTCATCACTTAACTTTTCAAGTGACTCAGCATCATTTCAACTTGTAACATAACTGTTTGGGGTTTTTTCTATCCTTTTTGATACTTTCATATAATGAAAGGGAAAGGCTCATACTGTTCTTTTAAATCCATGAAAAGAAAAATTTAATTGCTCTTAAATGAAGTTCACAGGTTCATGGACTGGTTGAAGTTGGAAGGGACCTCTGGAGTTCATCTGGTCCAACGCCTCTGCTCTAGCAGGGAGGGATATCTGCAGCCTGTTTTGGTGACATTGTTTAAATAAGAATAGAGTGCACCTCATTATCCACAGCTAGTTTTCAAGGATTTGCATCTCATCTTTATGAATCAAATAACGACATACATCTAACAGTAATAGCAATCACAAGGGTACGATTCAGCACAGGAAATATCACCTACGTACCTTTAGAGCCAAGCAAAAAGCATCAGATGATAGAAGCAACACATTTTTTCAGTATAATTAACTGCATTGACTGCCAACTACATTAGAATTAAATGTGTGATTTAGCTCCAGATAAAAGAGCTTTGTTTCCACCATGGAGAGATAGACTACAATTTTAATAGATATTTGGTTGCAGGTTATTGATTTCTTACACAAAGAAAAAAAATGCAGCTTTTTAAGATTATAACTAGTCACCAAATTTTGTCAGTTACTTTCTGAAGTCATATTGAAACATAAAAAATTCAGGCTATTTTTTCTAACATTTTGTGAATAGTTGTGTAAGCTTTAAATCCATGGTCATGCTGTGAGCGCAGAAAGGCAAATCTGCATCACTTTTATAGGTGAAAAAGAGAATAGTACTACTTCACATATCTTCATAGGAAACAGAGCCCATAATAAAAGCTGACAGAATCTGATTTTACTTAACTTGAGTAGTTTCACCAGATATTTTCACACTCAGATATTCTGAGGTATTTTTTAAGTTGTGGATAACAATATTACCACATTTGTGATATGTTCCCTTTCTCTGGCTTTTTTCTTGGAAAAGAAAAATTAAATGCAAAGGAAATGTATGGAGGGTGTTGATAATAAACCTGGTAGAAAGAGTGGTTTAGATACTTTCAGCTTCCATACTTAAGATCCAATAGAAAACACTATATATATATATATATATATATATATTTTGCACAACATCAGTAGAAAATAAAAACAAAATAATGCTCTAAAAAATCTGTACAATACCAGCTATCTGGGTCTAAATTGGCATGCAATTAAATTTTAATGTATTTTTTATTCATATATACAAACAAACATATTTACTTTTGGAATCAAACAGTGATTTTCAATTCTAAGTAATTTCTACAAGCAGTTTGGCTTCCTGCTGGCAAAAACATTTTATTTTTTCTTTCAAAAAAGAAAGAAATATGCCATCATCTTCCCTAGTCACTCAACAGCTGTATCAATTTGTTTTCAGGGCAGTGATTAGCATAATTGTGGTGGATTGCTCGCATTTAGCACAGAATGGAAATAATTCAGTATTTTAGCAGATATGACATAGAATGTATGGGATATCCAGGCCCTCTGGAGTGGTGCTGCAAGTTTTTTTTCCTAAAACTGTACTAAAAGCCTATTTTTATAAACCCAAATCTGTCTGAATGAACCAAAAACCTTAATTCTTCTGATGTGCTGTTTGTTAAAAAATCTCATACTATGGCTAGGACACACAACCATGAAATCAGCTGCAAATTGCTATGCTGAAGGCATTATTCAGAAGGGTTGCAGTATGATAGAATTTCTTTAAAAGTCAGGACAAAAAAAGGCAAAACAAACAAACAAAAAACACAAACAAATTAAACCAAAACCAAACAAACAAAAAAGCCTGTCTCCAAAAAACAGAATGTGATTCCATCATTACTGTTTTTCTATTTTATCTCCAAATTCCAGTTCTGATGCTGAGGTGCATACAGCGCTATTTTTAGTGCTATATGAATGCTAAAATTGACCCATTATATATATATATACTCGCCATTTACCTTAATACTTTAGCATGTCTTATAACATGCATAGACAATCACTGTATGATATTATACAGAAATATCATAAAATTATAAAATTGTTTGGCTGCAAGGGACCTTTAAGACTCTCTAGTTCCAACCTCCCTGCCATGAGCAGGGATGCCACACACTAGATCAGGTTGCTCAAAACCACCCAACCTGGCCTTGAGCACTTCCAGGGATGGGTATTCACAGCTTCTCTGGGCAACCTGTTCCTGTATCTCCCCACCCTCACAATAAAGAACTTCTTCCTTACAGCCCCTCTAAATCTATGCTCTTTTAGTTTAAAGCCATTCCCCTTTGCTCCCAGTCACTACAGGCTCTGATAAAAGGTTTCTCTCCATGTTTCTAATTGCTCCTTTTTTATATATTGAAGGGCTGCAGTAAGGTCTCATAAGAGCCTTCTCCAGGCTGAACAACTCCAACTGTCTCAGTCTCTCTTCACAGGCAAGGTGTTACAGTCTTCTGATCATCTTTGTGGCCGTCCTTTGGACCCCCTCTAATGTGTCCATGTCTTTCTTGTGTTGAGGACTTCAGAGCTGGATGCAGCATTTCAATGTGGAGTTTCAAGAGCAGAAGAAAGGGGCAGAACCACCTCCATCAACATGCTGGCCACTTCTTTTGATGCAGCCTAGGATGCAGTTGGATTTCTGGGCTGCAAGCACACATTGCTCACTCATTAACAATTTCTCAACCAACAGTACCTCCAAGTCCTTCTTTGCAAGGCTACTTTTAATCCTTCACCATCCAGGTGAACACCAGGAGGACACAAGATTTTGCTGCTATACAGAGCTATTTCTTTTATATGAAAACTGAGAGAGATAACTGCTAAACAACAGCTAAAGGGATATTTATTAACAGATGTAGTTGATCTTCCTTTCCTGTCAACTACTGAGTTGTCCAAACAAAACAAGTTGTGGTCTTGTTAAAAATAAAGATGCAGTGTGTTTTAAACCTTGACAGGAAGAGGAAAATTGCTTGCCTATAATTCATTTACACTGGAATCTTGTTCTCAAAAGCTTTACTGTTCTTAGGAAAAATAAAAAAAACACCACTGAGTTATTGTGAACTTCTTTTAAGAGTTAAGAGTTCCCTGCAGAAACAGATATAATACATATAGCATCATTACCTGTTGCTCAGTACAGTAGATTTAAATTATATTAGTCACAGTGATAAAACATCTTCAAGTTTAAACACTGAAATAGTAAAATTTGCACTCTAGTTCTTTCAGTTGAACATGACTGAATTTTAAATGAGCTGTCTGTGAAAAATAGTGTGATTATTTTTTATTTCACATTTACTTATTGCCTATGATATTATGATTCAGTGAACTCCCATTATCCATGAAGTTTGTATAATGTTGAAATTACACTACTTTAATCATTCTCTGTTATTGTTGTACAGTACTTGGTGTAATGTTATGTTCAAATTAATTTTCTACAAAATCAATTATATTTCTGGAAGCATTACTTAGAAAAGAACAGTGTACGAGTCTTAAAGATTCAAGACAATCATGACTCGTATTTTTATAAAATTTTATCTTCCCAATGCTTTTAATAAAGCTAATGAACTAGGTAGAAGTTTTAAATTATATTGCCATCTGAAAGTCATTTTAATGACCTGCAAAGTTTTGGTGTTTCCTATTTCATATTTGAGTAAACTTTAAAAATGCTTCATATTTACATTTATCACTTGAGTTCTTAGGAAATTTACATATTGGTGGAGACCGTTAGAGTTTACCTACTTTTAGATACTTTAGGTCAGTCCTTTAGATACTTTAGGTCAGTCATACTGAAACACATAACTAAATATTGGAATAAAAAATTAATGGAGACATCATTTGAATTCAAATAGAAGCAAAGAATTATTTATATTCATTAGAGAATCTGAATATTTTTATTTCACTGTTCACAGTAGGTCTCTACCTTTAATGGAAAACACACCCTAATATCAGCGATGCAATGGATATATTAAGATTAGATTTACCAGTAACATCTCACAGCAAAGCAGATGATACAACTTAATTAATGTTCTCTAGATCAACTGAGAAACAGTCAACTAAACTGGATTTAGGATTTCAGAATACCCTCCCTGGAAACAAATTTATAGATGCATCGAGAGCTGTGGAACATCCTACAACAAAATCTAGACAAACTCTCATTAAAGTCTGGTTAAATTTCCAAACAGTAGGTGTTGAATTCAATTTACACTACCAGAATTTCTTGAAGAAGATACTGTTTCCAATTTGGAAACCTACTGAAACGTTGAGCATTGGCCTCAATTAATTGACATGACTAGACCATCAGTCTGGGTTCAGCTGGTAACTCCATTAGGTGCTCCTGCTTATCACTTAAGTTTCAGTGTGGAAAACACACCTTCTACCTTTATAAAAGGGAACAGTTTTAAACTGAGTTCTTTCCTTCCTTCCTGCCTTGTGTTTCAAAATTAAGAGAACTGTTAGGAAGAATGCACATTATAATGTCAGCAGAGCTTATGTATCAGAGCACAGATCTTAAGAGTCTACATAACTGATGGATTTCCATGCTAAAATTGTGCAGATATTTCACCAAGAGAAAAAAAATGTGAGGAGCATTTTTCTTCCACCTAAGAGTATAAAATCAGTGAGAGCCTAAAACTGGAGGAGTTGAAGATGCTGCTTAACCAGAGGTTGGACTGCTCAGCTAAGAGTACTTTCGTGTACAGCCATAAACCCTTACAAGAGGAAGGCACAGATTTTTATCTGAATCCCAAGAGCTGGAAAGTAAGCTGAGGAGAGCTGACAGCTCTAAGAATGAGAATTGTATTGTGCCCTGATTTTCCTCAGAGAATAAAGAGTTGATCTGTTTCCTAAAACTCCCTAGACTAAAACTGGAACAATTTATTCCTGCCTTCTAATATAAAGGTTTTATTTTTCCTTCACATTTGTTACCATAAATGATACAAGACAGAAGGTTTGATCAGAGTCTGAGAACATGATCAAGAATCTGACAGTATGTGGCTACATCAAAGGAACGACACAGCACTTCACAGACTACCACAGGGCTCCATCTGCACATTCAGCTGTCAGGTTGGGATTCTAGAATGAAATCCCACCATTTAAACTCGCTTACACTTCTGATGCAAGATCAAAATCTGAGGACAAAGCATGGGCCATTTGTTGGCTTCAATTTTAATAGGATATTGTGCATTGCCAGGAAACATATATCACATATTCCAAACATAAACTGATGCTTTCTGTTCTTGAGAAAGATTACGGGTTTATCATGTTGAAGAATTTTATCTGGAATTATGGATGAGAAAGATAGCAAGTAAGCAGTTAAAGTGTTCAAGATGTAGGGATTTCTTTTTGTATTTCTCTTAAATATAAGAGTACAATATAGCCAAAATCATAGTTACAATCTGTCAAAGCTACCATCCCTAGTTATCTATTTGAATTTTTTGTTGTTTTGTTCATTCAAATGAAACCTTATAGTCTGCTGAAAGTACAACCTCAGGATTAGTTTGGCTTGGATTATGCATTATCCTGAAGATCTTCAGATCCATTCCTATTTGTCTCCTGAAAAAATTCTCAATACAAAACTTTTCTAGACAAATAAGAAATTATAAAATATTTCTGTATTTATGTTGTGTATTTTGGATTGGCAGTCGAACACAAATATTTGTGGCTACTTCAGAAAACTAGCAAGCAGAGAAGCAGAAATAATATTTATGCTGATTTATATGCTGTTTTATAACTTCATTTTCTAATCTCTTTTTTTTTCTTTTTTTTTTAATATATAGTCCAATTATCACCTCACATGAACAAGGAAATTTTCAAAAGGCACAGCTGGCCTCTGATGTTCACTAATTTGCAGAGTGAGTTAAAAGCCAGACATTGATAGGCTCCATCTCACTTTTCTGTTTTAATGTTGTTTGCTTCCTTTTCTTCTCCTCCTCTCTGACTTTCCTGCTGTGAGTTATGAAAACAAACAAAATGCTGGAAAAACAGAAAAAACTAAAATTCCTCCATTCCTCAGTTTCCCCTTCAAAATCCCCTCCCCAGCTTCTGTGCTCTATCTCAGTGTACTGTGATAGATCTAGAGATCAGAATTTCCCGTCTTGGAAAATGGCTGTGGCTTATTCTAGTGCAAGATAAGGTAATATACCACAAATTGTTAGTTCCAAAGAAATTAAGTTATTATTTTAACTTTGACTTCAGCTTTATATGAGCCTTATATTCTTTATATCAGTTGCTTGCCTCATTCTTGAAAAAAAATGTGATGAGTTCTCTTGAGTAAGTAATTGAATTCTATATCTGGCACTCATACGTATTGTAATATTCACTATATAACTCCTAAGAGTTCAGCTATTATCACAATCAGTGTGGATGTTAAACTATTAAACAGGCCTCTGTTCATAAAGTATTTTTTATTCAATTACAAATAAATTGTTACAAATTGGAATAAACATGGTTTAGTGATGCAAAATCACAGGAATTTTCAAAGCTGTTATTTTCTTTGTCTGAATTTTACACTTCACATAATGGTACCCTCGTTTCTCATAACTAACCTGTCACACTTTGAATTATTGCTTATTCACAACTTTATTACCACATCAGATATATTATTATTCCTTCTCATTGCGTTTAGGTCCCAGTGTCAATGTGAAATGGAAACGTCATTGTACTACAGCTAGTGCAATGATTACAGAAAAAGTCGCATCTGCTTCGAAGTTAATGGATAATAATAAAGTGAAAAGGAAGAATGTGCACCAGAGAAACTTTTCTGGTCACTGATGCATCTCATTCACTTCTCATTAATCAATGTGTCAGGCATGTATGAAAGAATGGTAATTAGATTAAGGTGTTTTATAAATAGAATATATACTGTGCATAGATTTCTAAATTAAACTCTTATCACATATTTCATTATGATATAATAAGAATGTTTGCATATCTGTGTGCATATATATATATACATACTGTATGTAATATCTCTGTATATGCTATACATTAAAATATGTTCTCTCATATTTTGCTAACAACTGAGAGGAAAAAATAGATCTTTATGGTAACAATATGAAACAGCAACCAAACCTCCTTTTTAGTACAGCCACATAAGAACTCTGGAACCCAACCCTGTCTAGCAAACTGAAGACAAGCAGCTCTATCTGGTACAGTGTGGCCTGGAACCACTTACTGAATAGCAGCGTCACAATAGCCAGGTTTAATGTCATGTCTTTTAACTACAAACTGACTGGTATAATTCAATACTTATAGAGCTGAAAAATAATAACAATTCATGCTTATCATGAGTGAGCACATAAAAAACACTAATGGTTAGAATGCTCTGTATTCTATGTCCACTGGATGAACACATAGTAAATAAGTATTTTAACTGGATGAATATATTACAAAGATATTTCAAACAAATTTAAGAACACCAGCAACAGAGACTTGCTTACTTTCTTTTACATATTTTTATGAAAAGAAGGAATTGTTATGAACATACTTTTAGTACTTACCACTGTGTTGTATTTTCAAGAAGGCTTCAGCATTCCCCCATAGGAGGCAGCATGATGTCATTTTAGTTACAGAAGAAATTTTTCCTGTTAGGAAAAAATATATAGTGCTCTTCAGTAAATGAAGAAAATAATGTATGCATATGAGTCACAAATGGTAAAAAAAGAGATTACTTAGTAAATCACCTGTAATGCTGTCTTTTAAGATTACAAAAAGAGAAATCACAATATTAATAACACAATAAATACATTAAGCATAGTGTATTTATTTCTGTCATAAATATTATTAGCAATATTTTTTCTTTGCAGGTTGATCACTGCTACAAAGACAGAGTTGTCTTTAAACCTGCAAATCACAAAGTATACATTTTTGAGAACCTGCTAAGGCAAGTAAATACTTTGAAATCCAAGAAACAGAAGAAATCTTGACAAAACACTTTGGTTTAAAATATTTATTTAAACATATATTGTGCATAAATAAAAATGATCAATTTCTAAAAGCCCTTTTATTATTGTTTATTCTTTCCTATGTGTAATTGAAAACTAGTTTATACTTCAAATGACATTTCAATGGATAGACTATTTCTGAATAATCTATCAATTTTAGATTTACTATTTAGATAGATTAAATTCCAGTATTTACCAACAGTCTGTTCTGTCAAGAGTATCTTGAGACACTATGATTTAAAACTCCAGCATTAATAGTGTTAAGAAAGGTATTTCAGATAATTTTAATAGTTTTCAAGACTTTAATACCCTAAATACTTCTCTTCCCTCCAAAGCCAGCAGATTTTTTGGGATTTACTTATCCCCTACACACATTTTGCAGGGGAAAAATGCACTCTATTTTTCTCTGTATCGCTCTTAAAGGCATTTCTTATTATCTATTGTTATTTTCATTAAGTTGATCAGCACACAGATTGTAGAGTCTGTAATCTGTACCACAGTGAATACTTCTTCATGTATGGTTTGACTCCCTACAGCCAAACTACTCCGTCTAAGTGCAATTCTCTGTGACAGCTGCAAACATAGGCCTCAATTCTGTGTAAACACAGTGATTATAAGTTGGAAATAAGTACCAGTGGATGGCTATGTGAACAAACATCTAAAAAGAAGAAATTCTGAAATGTGAAGAAATACAGAATTCCTTATGAATAAGGAATGTGTGAAACACCCCAGCTAAACTGTCAAAGTGTCCATCTGGACACTTGCTGCAGGGGAAGGCTGGCAACACTGCAGCTTTTCATACACACCCACTGAGGAATCAGATGTTGAAGTTTAGGACAATCTTTATTCCAAGCTATGGTAATGTCTTAAATTTATGCGTATGACAGTGGCACTTTTACTGGAGATTTCACTGCTCATGTAGACTGACAGCCATTCCAATTACCCAATAGCAGTATGGGATTAAACCTAGGATATAAGAAATAACGAAGGATTTAAGGAATAGCTGGCAATGGCAGTGAAAATCCACTAACACAGTTTTCCTTCTCAGTTACTTTAAAGCTGTGTTTCTTTATTTTAGCATCCTTTCTAGCCTAATTACTGCTATAGGGAGGGAAGGGGAGG
>VXBQ01000649.1:1467788-1488840 GCA_013400175.1 Phainopepla nitens | reverse complement strand
CCTGCGCGGGCATGGCCTCGCCGAGCTGGACACAGTCCCCCACAGCCCTGCCCTGCCCTGCCATAGCCCCGCTGAGCCGGGCACAGCTCCCCACAGCCCTGCCATAGCCGTGCCATGGCCTCGCTAAGCCAGGCACAGCTCCCCACAGCCCCGCCCGGCCCGGGCATGGCCCCGCTGAGCCGGGCATAGCCCCCCACAGCCATGCCATGGCCCTGCTGAGCCGGGCATAGCTCCCTACAGCCCTGCGCGGGCATGGCCCCGCCGAGCTGGACAGAGTCCCCCACAGCCCGGCCCGGACACAGTCCCGCCGAGCTGGGCACAGCTCCCCACAGCCCTGCCCGGCCCTGACACGGCCCCATTAAGCCGGGCAGATAGTCGGCCGATGGCCCAGCCTGGCCTCGACCCGCCAGAGAGGTTCCCGATGCCCGAGGCTGAAGCTGTCCCGGGGCCCTTGGTCCTGCCTGACAGGTCCTGCCCTGCTGCTCTACATGCAGAGCCTCTGACATTTCTGCACCCTGTGATGCCATGACACAATGTTACCAATGTGAATGACGTTCACACGGCAAAAAAAACCCAACTGTGATGGGACCTATGATGACAGACAAATGAGGAACATATCCTTCTTTCAGTCATCATTCCATCCATAACATAATCACCAAAATCTGCATCTTCTAAGCCCATAATATATCTTTCCTCAGTCACCATCATGACAACTTGAAGCAAACACATGATAATAAACCCACATCAAATACTGTAGCAGAATAAACTCACACAATCTCTTAAGAAAGGAAACTAGTTACCACGGATTTTTTATAATACTCCTCTATTTCCTGTTTCTCCACCCAGACTATCACCTTTAAAATACATCTAAGCACTAAATTCCTTAACTCTGAGTACTCAAAATTATAGACTCCACATACACCTAAGTCTTACTTGTCTCTATTCCTCTTCTCTAGAGAAGCTTTCATATTTATTATAACCTAACTTCACTGGTTTTTTTATGTTTGAGCCACCATCTTAGCACTTATGCCTGACACAGAGGTACTGCCTCTCAAATGGTCTAATTGGTAGATAAATCTGTTTTTAGAGATAGAAAGGGGATCTATCTATATTTCCTTAGGAGGTAATGCTTAGAACACTTGTTGCTAACAAGCCATCAGGGTAAAGTTCACTACTTTATTTTCAGCCCTTTCGGAAATGGTCTTCTGCACCCAGAAGTCCAACATTTTATCTAAGCATATCTTTTTATTAAAATGAGTGATGGCAACTCTCTTTACAAACCTTGCTAAATGGTGAGATTACCTAACTGCAATTTTAACACAAGAAAAGGTCTTAAAATTTAGCCATCACAAACTAAATAAAGTAAGAATGGCTATCTTTCTAGTAGAAAGCATTATATAAAGAAAGAAGAATGAGGTTACTAGTTCAATCATTCTGCATTTTGTATTAAATCTTCAGGTAAAAATAAATATCCAAACCACAATGATTGTATAGAAGTGTCATCACTGGACCACAGTCTCAGATCATTTAGACATTTATCCTTTTGTTTACCTTGATAAACTCCTTCCCTCACTGTCCCTTCTCTTTCCAAAAGGTCCTGATTAATGTGCTTATTCTAAGCAGTATCTACCTTTGCAGAGATCATCAGAAGCTAGGGGCAGACACAACCACATACTACACTGACCTATGGACTAAAACCCACATGATTTAAGCTGCAAGAAACATGTTTTTCCAACCTCCTTACTAGTCTCAAAATGATTGGTGAAAAAGAATTAACAGTATTTTCACAAGAAGCAACTTGTGATGAAGCTGGGGAATAGAGAGAAACAAACCCAAAGTACAACAGCAATCTGATATGATGATTTTTAAAAACAATCAGTGTGATTAGAAGCATTCAAATATTGATTAAACAGATATTTCTATAAACCTTATCTTTTCTCAATTCAAAATTTCAGGTGTTTAATGGTATTCAGTAACAGGACCAGAAGCAATGGGCAAACAAACAAACACAGGAATTTTCCTCTGAATATCAGGAAATGCTTTTCAGTTGTGAGGATGATCAAACACTGGCACAGGTTACTCTGAGAGGTTGTAGGATCCCCCTCCTTCAAGATATTCAAACATTGTCTCGACACAGTCCTGGACAATCAGCTGTACATGTCTCTGCTTGAGCATAGGATTTGAGAAAATGATCTCCACAGGTCTCTTCAAACCTCAGTCAGTTATTCTGTTCTTCCATAAATACATGTATGTTTTTCAAGAAAGATGGAATATGCCATCAACATGAGTGACTCAAGCTAGACTCCAGTTTCAAAGGTTATAGCAGATGTTCAGTGTTTGGTTATGTCTAATTCATGCCAGTGAATCACTTCATCAATTACTCAGATCATTATTTCTCCTTATAGAGCAGTGTCATTTAATATTAGCAACTAAAGAACAGCTTGAACTATAATCTCTGACATCTGAAGTGAGTATCTTTTGTGAAAACTGAGCAAAAGACTGATTCAAGTAGAAAAAGGATTGCTACCGTCCTATAGCTGCAGGTGTTGTTCTATCATCAAGAGACAAGGGAAGAAATTTTAAGTCTTTCCTAATTGGTTTAAATCATCATACAGAATCACCTGCCTACCAACGGAAAATCACAGAGTCAGAACAACAGAAAATAAACAACTCCATCTTCTTCCAGCACCACAAAAAACTTAGTGATATGAAATGGGGTGTAGGCACCCTTAAACCTCTTTTAGCCTCCTTGATAAGAAGAGAAAAAACACTTAAGTCTCTGTCTGGCAACCACAACCATGTGAGCAAACATAAACACGTCTGAGACCCACAAGACTTCCCCATGATGTTTATGAGAGCTGCTCTGAGCTTGCAGCTTAATTGCTCTATCCCTATCACCTTCATTCCCAGAGTTATTTACATCACAAGACTTACTAGTAAAAACACAGTTTTCTTCCTTTTTGTGTATGTGGCGTTCCCTTTCAACAGATAAAATAACTCTAAGTAGGAGTAAACAGAAAGAGAGGCATGAAAGTAACTACCAAACTGTTCCAGATCATGGCTCAACCTGGGTCTTTAGCCAAGTCTGCCCCAATTGTTTCAAATCCTGCCCTAGGTTCACAGTCTAAATACAGCCAGGATTTACTTTGGTAACAAAGAGCAACAACAGAAAATTGCAGAGAACTTACATCTAAAGTTCCAATTCCTCTTCCCTCAAATTCAATGAGGAGAAAAGTCTTTCACTGGAAACCTTTCTTCCTCTAATTAAATTCCATTCTGGCTTATCCAGGCTGCATTTAAAACTATCAGTTTTCCCTTCTCAGGGAAGTTTTGGCAGCTTAACAAAATCAAAGTATAAAAAAAAAGCAAATATTTTAAAATGTGTTTCCTTTTTTTAGGGATAAAAATATGACAGAACATCAATGATGTTAGCCACTACCAGCATTACTATTATTTTGGGAGTGCATGAGAAGACTACAAGAGAAGGGATCCCGTCTTGAGAGGAACCTCGTGATCAACCCAATTCCTGATCTCTAGAAGCAAAAGAGGCAGTGATATGAGTTGAAATGGATTTTTCTGGACAGAAAACTAAACTAGGTTTTTGCTACAACTGGGGCATGGGCTTGCAGTACAACTTCCCTCTTCACTACCAGATTTCTTTACTGTCTGCTGAATGGTGTGAAGTCCTGTAGCTCAAGCAGCAATAGGCCATATTGAGTCTTGAGATTTTGAGTTAAGGTGTTTTACAGAAAGTGTGGAAAATGCATTTGGCATTGTAAAAGTTTTGTTGTTGTTTTTTTTTTCTTTCCCTGTAACTTGAAATAGTCTGTGAAGACCACAGAAAAATCATCAGAAAACCAAAATCAAGACATATATAAAAGGTGAGAATGTGACCATAAATCCTTTTGATTAAGTTTAAGGCATTCAAAAGACATTTGTGAAACAAATGAGTTTGTTAAATGCTTCTACTAAGAATGGAGTCAAATGTAAAAAGTTAAATTCCTTAATTATACTTTAATCATTCATTATAGTTTTATTGTGCTGAATAAACCATGTACCAAATGTTAGATAAAGGTTAAGAGTTATGAGAGGTCACTGGAATACCCACAAGAGAAGTATTAATGCATGACAATGGATTATCTCAATCCTCAGCTAATCAACCACTCCACATATTAACTGAATCTATTGTATTTAGAATCATCTAAAATTAGCAGTGGACAGTGTAGAATAATTACATGAACAAGAAAATAACATACACAATAATAAGAAGAACCCTCACATTTCCCCAGTGCAGGAAATATGTTGGTAAATTTATTTAAACTCCATTACACGAACTGAGTAAGTTGCCTAAAATGTTTCCAGTGTCTTGGAATATTTGCTGAAGATTCTAAAGCTTCCCAAAAGTCAAATAAATCCTCTTTTGTCTCCCATCAGAAGGAGAACTGAAAAGATTTCTCTCACTGTAGGGCTATATATAGAGTCATTGTTCTGTATTTAGAACATTCTGTTTTCAGCTAGATCTTACTTGCTCTAGGCTGTCAGTCATCTTTAGATCTCCTGCCTGCAATAGCAATAGGTTATATCATATGCTGTTGATTACAGGTCATAACAACCCCAAATTTATGATTGTCATGAGTACAATATCTCCACTCTTTCCATTTATCTGGTTGAGAAGTCAATTCCTCTTCTCTACCCTGCTGTTACTTGGAAGAATAAAGATATTCATGAGTGAATGAGCTATGAATATGTTGGCCTTTTACTATTTCAGCGTTAAAAACTGAAGAAAGGCTACAGTTGCTTTGAGCAGAAACTAAGAGATTGATCCAGAGCCCTTTGAAGTCAATAAAAGTTCTCATGAGATCAGTAAACTGCAGAAGTCAGTCCACGTATCCAAGTCTCATACTTGCTGTCTCATACTTGACTGCAGTCTATTGGACAAATAATTCTGGGAGAAAATTCTGACAATAGCTGGTAGCTGCTACTGGAAAATTATAAATCACATGTAAGAGCATGGTTGTGACATCAATAACTGTCACAAGGTCTCAAGCAGAGCATTAAAGAGAAGCATATTTTAGAAGTCTCTTCCACAAACACAAAACTACTGTCACTTTGCAAACCACAAGACAAATTTTACCTCAAAAAGCTCTAGGAAGTGATGATATACCCTGAGTCATATAGTGAAACAAAGCTAACTCTGACCAAACTGGCACGTCACACACTGCACTGTAGTGCTATGCAAAGACCATGGTTCAGGTCCCAGAGGACGTTCTGCCTGAGCAAAGCACCAGCCTCTGGAGGGCTGAACAGCACTGTCGTGTCATTGTGAGGATTTGTACTGATCCTGTAACTTGGAGTTGTTGCACAGTGCTTTAAAATACTTGAAGAAATACTCCTCTGGGTACACAGAGACTCCTGAAACACGTGTGCAGAACTTGTAAGTTGGAAGGATAATGACAAAGTGTAAACTCACACCAGGCACCTAAGTGGCCTGATGTTCAAAAGTTTTGAAAAACTAATAGCTCGAAAGACCCCCTTGGTGACAAACCCCTGCAGCAATAAAATCCTTATTTTTCTCTGGTACTGCAAACTCTAAATGTTGTGTATATTATTTTTCAACAAAAAATTCTCTAATCTATAAAAAATTTTCCATCCACAGGTAAATATGCTAACAATTAGCCTAACATATTTTGCATGCAAATAACAATTTTAAGTTTCTACAAATAAATTAAATCTTCCAGTAATATATAACTTGTACTAAAAGCACTTAAAAGCATTGCAGTTTGCAGTTCTTTCTCATTCTTTTTTTTTTCCTATTCACATGTCTAAGATGCAATTGAGACTCATAGATGACTAAGTGAAAAATACCTGTTGCATTATAATCATCACCTGGTTTTACTTAGTAATTCTATTATTATGCTTCCTCAGTAAACAACAGAATATCAGAACAAATGCTTGTTTTCAAATAAAGCTCTTAACACTTACAGCAGTTTTTATATAGAGCTTTTAACTTTGCACTTTTTTTAAAAATAATATTCTCAGGAGTTGAAAATTAACTTAAGATATCAAGGAAAAATATCTCTGTAGAAAACACAGCTCATAAGCTTTTGAAATTAGATCCTTGCCATGTAAGCACTTCCAACTGTGAACAGAGATTATTACTATCTGATTGCTGGTGCATGAAAAAATGCTAGTATTTCATTCAAGAATCCACCTGCAAAGTATGTCCTCAAAAAAAAACCCCAAAACTTCCCCTCAGTGGTATTCAAGTGAGAGTTGTTTACACTAAAAGAACTGTTACAGATGATCCTTTTTCATTTTTAAAAGAATTTGAGTTTGCTTTTTTTTTTTTATATCACTCATTAAATAAAAGGTCTACATTAGGGCCATCAAGATTATCAAGTGGACACATGCAGACTTCTGTTCGACAGTAAAAATCACAAAACATTGAAATGAGTTGAAGAATACATTTATACATATATGCACAGATTCTATTTTTATTAGAACCTGAAAATTTTTCATTTGAAAAGTTTGTTTTTAACGTGAGTTTCAATTTAAAAAAAAATATATGTCTAATTCTTTAACCCTTTTCATGTAAGAAATATTAACAGTTGCTGCTGAATGGCAAGACCTGTGCTACAACAACCACTATATTAGCTGTTCCCTTCACTGGTTCTCTTCAGTAAAATATTGAAACAGAATTATTTGTCATTAGAGTTATATAATGTGCCCAGATATTATTATAAATAATGAAGGTAGGCTTCTGCTTCCAAATTTTCATACTGTAATTCATAGTTCCAAAAAGAGTAGGAGATTTAAATATTCAGTATATTATAATATTCAGTATTAGTTAGAAGTGAAAGCTGCTGGTTTTATTGCTGCTTTTGGAAGTTTAAATTTTATGTCTTGTGTTAAATACATTTAAGCAGGCAACACATGTGGAGATTTTCCTTCTGAAATACATATGAAATTTTCAGTGATTATATAGTGAACTTAGTCCTCTAAATGTAAGCATTCTACATTTCATTTCACCACTCCCAAAAAATCAGCCACATCTCCACTGTTTTCTGCTTAGCAAAGAATAAGAGATGATAGTCTGACTCCTTAAACTCAGCCACAGTAAAAAGTATCTATTATAATTATTTCAAGTAGATGCTATACCCTTTGTATTTTTTCACTCCTTTTACATTCAGAATAATTGAAAATCCTGTAAAACTCCTCTGCACATTTCTTCAAAAGGATGTCTCACACAGAATGTACTTGGAGGTAATCAGCATATAAAATACTCTATTTCTTTCATACATAACAATTTGCATACATCAAAACTGAGTAGTTGATATTTTTTACATACAACTAAAACCTTTGAATGACAATGTTAGATAGAAGAATGAAATTTCTTGACACCAATAACCCACAAAAACCTGACAAATGTGCTAGCATGCAAAAGTTCAGAAAGGAATACAGTCTAATGATTCAGGCCCCTGATAGGTACAGTAATAACCTAAAATAAATGCTAGATCCTAAACTATCAATGGCATTCAAACAGATTAGATATCAAACCATCCCACAGCTTTGTAAGGAAAATGTGTTTGAGAATGATGCAGATATTCAACCATCAAGAACTGTAAGCCATGAAAAGACGAGTCCTTTATCTTAAAACAAGACCTGTAACTATATAGACAGAAAAAACAATGAAGTAATAAATTGTAAAAGACCTTTGCTTCACCAATAATATGGGTGTCTCGGACAGGCCTTAGAACAGGAAAGCCAACAGCTTATAGTCTCTGGAACAATGTAAACTGACCAAGATCCAGTTTCACCTGATTAAAATCATTTATTCATTAATTACAAGCACTTAATCTCATTCTGAAGAAAACCTTCAAAAAGGTTAATTGCATCCCAAAACTCTTAATTATTCCTGTAAATTGCATTGAGAACCTAACTTTGCACATGACTTTCTTCAGTTTAAAAACAGATTTTTGGTATTCAAGATATACCAGCCCACAGGGGATTCAAGCAAGGCCTTTCCTTAAAAATTTCAGAAAAATCTTAACAATCATCTGCACATACTTTTGATAATCCTACTAGTTATTCTGGTCAGCATCTGGAAGTATCTAGATTGAAAGATGAACAACAAATAACTTTAGCCGTATTTTTTCATAGTGAAGACCAGAACCCACAGCATTTCCAAGAGATTCAGAACCATGATTTTCAGTGGCATCTCAGCTAAACTAGCAGTATATACGAGCAGGAAGCAAAGAGCACTGGCAGACAGATAGAGTCCTCACTGATCTGACAGAGATAGCTTTGAAAGAAAGATGCTCATCTAGTAGGAAAATCACTGAAATCCAGAGATTGTTGGTGCCTCACCAGAGTTGTCTTCACTGAACCAGTTGTAGAAGAAAAGTGTGAAGTTTTTGTCATAAAGCTCAGCACACGTGAGTATGAATTGATTATCTAGAATATGTGGACCAACACTAAAATGCATTCCTCTCTATTTCTCCTAGTTTGTGCAATATATTCAGAAGACATTTGACAAAATTTAAACATGGCCTTACTGAACATATACCGTTCACAGTGGGAAACAGAGTAGCAACTCTGTAAGGGTCTTTCATGAATCACTAAAGAGTTAGGCATATGGTAAAAGAAGGGGTTTTGTTGGTTCTTGCTTTGAGGGTGGTGGGGGAGGAGGGAGGCAGTGGTTGTGGGGTTTTCCCTGTTTCTTATAGCAGAACAATCCAGAATTGACAGTCACAATTTCTCAGCTTCTTCAATTTGTATCAGCCAAACCCTAAAAAGAGTAAGTCTGATATCCAGCCACTGAAAAACTGATCTCATTGTCCAAAGTAGTTACCTGGACTATTGAGGAACTTGTGCATTTTTATAACACTTTCTCAGGAAAGAAAACTGAAGCTAAACTAAAAGATGTGATGAAAAAAAAAAATTGCCAGTGTTGGGAATAGTTTGAAAGACTGAATCAGTTGATAACCGGATAAGGAAATTCTGATCTGGGTATTGCTGTTTGCCACCACAAAAGCCAAGATCATCAAGGATAACACTGTACTCCCTGTTGTGGTACCCAAGCTTCTAATGAATTTAGCCATCTGATTATGCAGCATCATTCCTCAAAGTACAACCTTCTGAATGTGGCATTTCTGGGAACAGCACCAAAATATGACAGCAATCACTGTATGTGTTGTTAATGCCTGTGGCTAGATTTTGTATTCTGGAATACCTTGAGGCATTGGGTAATGTGGATATCAGGCAATTCTTGTATGATTTACAAAGTCATAGTACATCTAAATGTACCATGGCAATTACTGTTTGATAAATGATGTAGTCTTAGGAAGAGAGGACATCCTTCCTTCCAAATGATCCATTATGAAATAACAGAAGTTATAAAGGGATACAAAGTCACCTAGTACTTACAAACAGTGTACAAAAAAGTTCTGGGTCCATTTTGATGAATATGGTAAAACATAAAGTAAATGATGGAGTTTTATTTTAAAAGATCACTATATAGTTTAAAAATAAAGGTATTTACTGATACATAATGTTTTTACCTAGAGCAAGATAAAGAAAAACAAAAATACCCTTAGAATTCTGTATTCTCTTCCTTTTTGAGAAAAATAAAGTATCCAGGCAAAAGCTCTAAGTTATGTCTACATTATCCTAATTTTTATATCTCTGATGTTGTTATCCAATACAAATTTTTCATTCATGAATGCTGTTAAATCATGTTTTGCCTTGACTAAATTAGTATCTCAATCTCAGTACAGCCCTGTAAGCCATCATCTAAGCCACTGAAGCAGAGTTTTCCAGAGCCCTCCATAACATAAATTTTTCCTTTTCCCGTGATGTTCTCATAATACTCTAGGTCCTGTGTTGTTATTATCACAGTCTTGCAACTGCAAATCCCAGTAATGTATATGGTAAGTACTTGTGGGAAAAACCATCACTACAGTGAGAATGGTCCCTCTTTTGTCCACCCTCCTGCTTCAGCTTTCCTTACCTTTTGTTTTGTAGACCTTTACTTTACAATACAGAAACCCCATATGTAGTGCATAGGCATGCAACATTTGAACCTAAAAATTATCATATTCTAATCGAGATTAACACCCTTTGTGTAATGACACATATGAAAATCTAGAATGAAAATTCTTTCGTATGTTTCTATGCTGAAACCCTACATGGGGGTGTTGTGACTGAAGTGCAGGACCCAGCACTTCATCTTACTGAACCTCATAAAGTTGGCCTTGGCCCATCGATCCCTGCTGTCCAGATCTCTCTACAGAGCCTTCCTACCCTCCAACAGATCAAAGCTCCCACACAACCTGCTGTCCTCTGCAAACTTCTGAGAATGCACTTGATCATTGATAAAGACATGAAATAGGACTGGCCCCAACACTGAGCCCCGGGGAACACCACTTGTAGCCAGCTGACAGCTCAATGTAACTCTACTCACCACCACTCTCTGGACCCAGCCATCCAGTCATTTTTCAACCCAGCCAAGAGAGCACCTGTGCAAGACATGGGCTACCAGTTTCTCTGGGAGAATGCGGAGGGAGATGTTGTCAAAGGCTTTACTGAAATCCAGGCAGACAACAGCCTTTCCTTCATCCACTAGGCAGGTAACCTGGTCATCAAAGATCACACTGGTCAAGCAGGACCTACATTTCCTAAACCCATGATGGCTGTGCCTGATCCCCTGGTTGTTCTGCACACGCCATGTCATGGCAGTCCATGAACTTACTACTTTCAAAATCACGGTGGATAAGCAAAAGTGATTCCTGGCAGAACTTCAGTTACATCCAGATCAGAGAACCCAGAAGCATTTCTCAAATGCTGGAGCTATATTCTGATTCTGAATTTGGGCTAGACTCAAATCTTCACCTTCTCCTCTCCTTCCCTAAAGTGGTCATTTTGTGCATTTCTGAGCTAAGATTGAGTGGTTGGGGTATATATCAAAAAGATATTGGATATATATGGATATCTGAAATCCATTTTGCGTTATACAGTACACTAGCCAAATAAAAACTAAACAGAGAAAGAAAAAAAAAATTAATTTGTTTCTTTCCTCCCTCCCCCAAACAAACTATTCTTAAGATATATTAAAGACTCTGGACAGCATGTAACAATCTAGCAAAGTCTAGAGTCTTCATCCAATTTTTTTTTTTTTTTGGTGGAGTAATTTTTATGTTTTTGCAAACAAAGGCAATATATTGTTCTAGAAAGTTGAATTCCTCAGCCAAACTTTTAATAATCTTCTCTAGAAAACTACTTGTAGTCTGAAATATCTTTTTATAGAAAATTCAGTGCTTATTTATTCATAGAAATTATGTACTATAAATTATCAATCCTGGGACATGTCAGAACAGAAAAAAAATTGGTGTAAAGTAATAAAAAATGTTGTGATTAAGTTTTTTCCATCCATTTTCTTCCTTCTGTACCTGCAACTTCTGCCTGTCTAAACATCAAATCTGAGTACATACTAGAAATTAGCATGGATTAAGAACTAAAATTCTGATAAAACATACTCTCCCCCTGTATAACAAGGATCTTCTAAACAGGAAAAATAAATTTAAAAGATAAATTTATCTCTAAAAATCACTTAAGTTCTAGGCCTATTTACACACAGTAAAATATGCATCATGTTCAAGAATCTCATTTTCACCACCTCCTGTCATTTACCTCTGTCCTCATCTTAACTTTTCAGAGTCACAATGTCAAGAAGGTTAATGCAGTTACACGAATTTGTGATGGACCATTTCACTCAGATTCACTAAGGCAAACACATATAGCTGGCTGGTAAACAATTTACTCCACAAAGTACAAGTTCTTAGCTGAAAAGAGACCTCTGCCAAATCAATACGTTAAACGATATTAGCTGCAAAAGAAGGGGGAAATCCTAGAACCTGACTATTCTTTTTTTAACCACTAAATATTTCTAGACACTCAGATATTAGGCACAGTGTCACTGAAGACAATGGTAGAAACGACTGCAAGAACAGTGTTAATGTGATCTTAGTCATGCTTGTAGTCTTTAAATATACAGTTCACTGCAAGCTCTCAAAATTGCTGTTGTATGCAATATGTCCATTTATATAAATAGCAGAAGGTTGCTTATTAAGAACATGAAAGGTTAGCACTCTGCAGCCTCTCAGAAAAAATTGCTTTCTTCTGTCTGCTTTATTTCTTAGCAAATTTGGAGCTAAGCAAAGTACATAAATTCTGTTTTAAAATGTGATCAGAAAAAAGTTTTGTAACTATGGAATATAACTTAGATGTGAAATAATGGTGAAGCAGCAACTGCACTGTCTTTATCAACGATTACGTTAATATCTTTAAGTGGTGAATAGGAGTAGGATGAAGGCACATTTTACTTTAAATTTCTTTACCTCACCCCCATGTACCAGTGACAGAACCATTAAAACCCACAGTTTGTTAAGCCTGCCTTTATATAATTCCAGGTAAATTTCTTTACATTCTTCATGCACTTCTCTGCAAAACTAGTTTCTCTGAGAAGAAAGTTAATAGTAAAATTTGGCATGTGGGGGAAAAAACCCAAACAAAAAGCATATAGACAAAAAAAAAACAAACAACAGAACAAAACAAAAAAAATCCAACACTCCAAAAAGCCAAGTAATTGAAATGAAACAAAAAAGATGACTTTTTATGATTCTTGGGACAAACAGCATAAAAAAACCAAACAAGCAAACATTCTTAACTAAAAATATATTCAATGATGATACCACTGGATATGGATTCCTTAAAAAGCAATGGCTTTATTTCAATGACTATTTTATTAGGACAAAAAAAAAATTAAAATATTATTCAGAAGAAAACAGACTCAATTTCAAAGTGTAAAATCTAGATTTCTACAGAGGGATATTAAAAATTGTACTTTTACCTTGACCAATAACTTCTACATAGTACCCTCTCAGACTAAACCAAACCCTCATGTCCTGAAGCATCAGTTCTTGTTGTAAATCCAACTTGATTTATATCCTGCTGGTTTAAGTTCTCCAGAACACAGTATGTGAACTGCCACTCCTTCTACTACTACACTCCCCATGCTCATGTGTGTACTATCCCTGCATGTCATCATGTTCTTCTTCTATGGAAGTTAATCATGTTAGCGTTCCTTTGAAACTGGTAATTTGTCTGCAACTCAGTGCCAGTTCACAGACTCTGACTAGGATGGGCCTCTTGAAGCAGTAATGAGCAAGAGAAGGAAAACACCCCACCATGCTGGGGATGATAAGTGAGAGAGGGAGGGGTCATTTAGGAAGCATCTTCATCTTTCACACAGGAGAAGGTAAGAACTGGAATATGCAATCTCCTCATCCTAGACATGAATATGCTTAGTGCTTAGCTTTCAGGCCTTAAGAGCTAGAAGTGGTGTTACAAGTGCTATCATTGCTGTTAAGAAACACATTAATTGTCTCCCAAAATAGAACTGCCATTTCTCCATCATCTTTATTGATGTCTCAGGCTCCAGACAGTATCTTCTCCAATTTACACATTTTGTTTCCTCTTGAATAAACAAACTCCAACTGGTTTTGGGAAGCAGTGAAGTATCAAGTCTCACCAAATGACCACTCTCCAGGGCCAAACAGAAAATGAAATCTACCAAAGAAGGATGTTTCTGTGAAGTGTTATTATCCAATGATCATTTACTTATACACAAAATGCAAGGCTTATTTAGCTTTCCAATCTTAACTATTTAATAGCTAAGAGAATTCAGCACACTGGCACTATTACAACTGCTCCCAACTCCTGTCCTTTCTACAGCATTGCTAGTGTAACTTCTACATTGCTAATGTAATTTCCATCACCAGAACAAGAAATCCTTCACACAAAGGCACTCAAATTCAGCATAAGAGAACTGTTAATGCAAATCACCCAAGAGTTACTGCGGTTTCTACGTTATTGGTCACCATATTGACCAGTATTACCTTTATTTTGTCATGACTGGAAAACATTTCACAGGCTCTGGGATGCTAAGACAAATTAAAAAGTTACAGAAAAAGAAAAACAAACAAACAACAACAAAACTTGCAGAAAAGGAAGAAAGAGAAAATAAAGGATTCTTACTACATGCTCTAATTTCAGTTTTCTCAAGCTAAAATTTTTGTAGACAAGACAGATTTGCACAAGAGGACAATTCACTAGAACATCTTATTTCCAAAGCCAACAGGAAAAAGAAAATACGGATTGAAAATTACAAGAATAAATATACACTGGCTACTCTACAGCACAAAAGAGGGTCAGCCAGCTCTTCTTGGGAGAAACTTTTGCTTCTGCTTCCATGCCTTGCTATGTATGACCATAACAAATTGGTGTAAGAGTAATGGCACATGCTAACTGCACCATTAATCCTCTGCATTTCATTAACATCACACCTCTATACCACATCAGGGCCAATAAATCAATGCAGCATGCCTTTCACAGTATAACAGTATAAAAAGCTTACTAGCTCTTCTAGTTTACTTTTCTTTTTTTTTTTTTTTTAATGTAAGTGCCAGGTGGCCTGCATTCCATATTCCTAAGGTGCTGTATTTGAAACATCTCTATGTAAAGATGACATCAAATCAATATAAACAAGAAGCATTTGTCTTCAAAAACTGTAACTCACAGTTAACTACAAGATCTTGAGAAAAAGAAAGGCATAATAAATGTAACATTAAACAAAGCAATGTATTTTAGATTCACTCTTTAGATTTAAGCAGTAAGTCCACCCGCACTGTAACCTGTGTACCTGAACTAAATTAAATATTATCACAATGAGCATGAAATTAATACGCTAGCTTTCTCATCCAGCTCCATGATTAATTTCCAGTTATGCCAACTGCTATTATTTAATCTGTCAAAATCACTGGATCTACATCATCTGTCCCCAAATTCACCACCTGCACATTTGAAAACTACACACAGTGAACATTTCTAATTCAGGAAGCAGACCTACTGCTGGCTGTGTTAATACAAATTCACAGCCTCAGGCACCACAGCTCATCTGTCCAGCTGTGCATAATTTGCAGAAAGTTCTACTTCCCCTCACGCCATTGTGTACTGAGAACTTAGCTTTGCTTTCATGTAGATGATATAAAATGCAACAGGTAGACATAATAAGGAAATTATTGGTAGAGATATATTTGAATTGGGAAACTATAGCAAACAAGTCAGTGACTATGTATCTGACTGAGAAGAGATACTATGATTGATGAATGCTTTCCTGAAGTGCTGCACTGGACCATCTGCACTAACATTTGGGCAAAGGGTACATTTCATACAGCAATAGCTCGCTAGCTGCTTCCTCTAGTTGTTGCTATAATATTTTTTCATTTTCTTTGTCTAAGACATCCCCTGAAATCCAGATACATTTCCACTAATTAATAAATGTCAGAGAGTTTTGGTAATGGCAGATGTACCAAAGATTTACATGGGCTTCACCTCTTCTTGCATAATTCTTCTGGAATCCAGGAGAGGATTTCTTCCCTTTTTTGGTCACAAATCACTTATAAAATAATACCGAAATCTATGATCCAAAAACATTGTAGCTGAACATCCAAGACAATAAAATGCTAGTCTGGAGAGTTGGCAAAAACTAATGAGATAACTGAATTAAAAGGTGAACAAACTGGATGTGAATACTCCATCTAACACATGCCCAGTTTCTTAGACAAGCAAATCCAAGAAACTTCAGAAAGAAATCACAGATGGAACCAAGTCTGTATAACCATTTATCTTTATAAACACAGTTACCAATAAAACATGCGTTGAGACTGGTCCTATATCATCTAGCATACTCTCAGAGTGCATAATCATCCATGCTTATAACTAGCTCTTCAAGGAAGGGATGGAGATGCATTATTTTTCAGAGCCTATACTTTCTTTTTTATTTTCCAAACAAAGGTTTGAAGGTAATTTCATTAGCAGAAGTTAATGGCAAGTTGGGAGAAAACTTTTAAGCATTATGTGATATTGCCAGCTCTATTGAAATACTCCATAACATTTTATCCAAAGACTACTTTTTCCCTGAACCTGACCAAAAGCCTCTTGAAATTAACAAGTGTCTTTACACCGAATCCAACAGACCTCATTACATGACCCTAATCTGTCAATGGTCCATTACCTTGTTTCTGTTGCACAGGTCTTTTAATGTTAATCGTTTATGCTGTGTCCAGTAAGAAAATGAGTAAAAATGTATTGTACATTAGAGAGATATGGCTTATTTCTTATATGGTGTTCTACATGAAAAATATATGATTTTTGTTTATTTGAAAAGATTCTGGAAAACATTCACAATAGATCAGAAAAGGTAGAATCATGCCTCAAAGAATAAACATATTTTTTATATAATTTCAAGGTAATTTTTTCTGTATATGACCAAATATTCAAAGTAAGTAAAGAAATAAAGAGAAAGGGGTGGTGAGGAAGAAAAGCTTATTTATTTTCAGAGAAAGCATTCTTAGTTGTATAATTAAACTATTGATAATTGTTGAGTAATCCCCTGCTCTTTTTAATTGCAGAGTTCTGTGTAGGGTCTCCAAAAAACTTTATTTAAGAGGAGAAAAACTGTCTGGCACATCTACTTCCAAGCATAAGATTTATGCAAAACTTATGTCTAAAACCAGTACCAGAAAAATCAGTACAAAACAAAGATATATGAATAAACAACAGAAATCTTAATAGATTCAAAATTCTTTTATTTCAAAAGAGGCTATCAGCTTTGTCTTGGTTTTATTACATTTGGATGGATACAAAGTAAGGCTTTTATATATCAGAAGTCAAAATGTGATATATAATGTAGTGTCTGTTTACTAGAATATAACAAATAGGTATTTGGAGATAATGACTGCAAAATCTGTTTCAGAGCAAAAAAACATAATAAGCATGAGATACATTGAAGTCTGTCCACTTTCCACCAGAGTTTAAAACTGTAAAAGAAACCCAGTTACAGAACATATAACTAATTTATTTGAGCCCTCTCCATGCCATTTCTCTAAACAGATTTTTGAAAGACTTGTTGGCATTAAACTGCATATCTTCTTGCTAAGGGTCCCCAAAGAGATGTTAGCACATCAAGAAGCTTGATCACTAACCCAGGTATGTCTGACAACAATATCACAAGATCACCACATGATGGCAGTGACTGAGATGGCTGGTCAGACCATTAACCTGAGAGCAACACTACTACAGAGCTTAAAAATCTGTTCCTTCTAGGTCTGTACTGGGCCTGCAGCCCACACACACACTACAGTAACAACAATTTTCAAAATAATCAAGCCATTAGACCACTTCAATTAACACTTTGGGTCAGAAATCCTGTTCATGATTGTGCTCCTTCATTTCTGGCTGTCCTAGACCTCTCCTAATTGGCAATGACTACCTCCAGCTGGAGGACAAAGGAGAAGTCTTCCCTCTGAACTGTCTGAACAGAGAAGCAGTGGTCTATCTCATTTTGTCTATTGCATTCAACAGATGCAAATCTGAAAAATTCTGCTAGATGGAAGTTTGCTACCATCAAATCATGCCAATATTATTTCATCTGTTATGGTGAAATATTGAAGGGGTTTAGTCTTAATGATGTGTGTAACTAGATCTCAAAAATATTTTTAATTTATTTCAAAATAAATTAGTACACAAGTAAATACACTTTTCTATTTATATTCATACTATATATGAAATCGTAACTGTAACTGCAAAGTCAGTAAGAGTGCCACTCATTTTCAAAGCTTACCTCTCTTAAAAGGCTCAGCCTCCCCATCAAGTTGCAAATCTCAGTTAGCACATAAATAACAGAAGATAGACAAGCATGGAAAATCCTAACCCTCCACTGAAGCTTGCCAGTGGTATACACTTACTGAAATACGTCCTATGACACTGAGTGGTGTGTGGGCTCAGCACAGCAGACAGCTGAAAGAATCATACATTGTGACACCAGTGACTACAATTTATTTTTAGATTATTACAGTACAAATCTGAGCATTCCTAGCTAGGGATCGTTCCAGCATGTGGTAATGCATTCAGTTTGAATTAGCCGTGACACTGGTCCCTCTGCAGATCTCACAGGATAAGCCAGTGTTCTACAGGGGCTGCTTCTATTCAGACTCTCATGTCAGCTATGCATGCAAGCCATAAATAACCCTGTTTCATATACAGCTTATTTTTAATGTCAAAATTCATCCTCATTTATTTACATGGGTTAAAGAGAGATGAGCTTGCTGGAAACGTTTCCAGAATAATTCCCTACTTTTTAAATTCAACCAATGATGACTGTCTATAAATTGTTGTATTTCAGTTTTCTAATCTCAACAAGTTGTGAAAAGTTTATTACTATTGTGTTCTATCTCATTGCTAAAAATTTTCCAGGAGTATTGCCAATAAAACTTGTTACTTGCTCTTCCTCCACTAGGCAGCAAACTGTTTTTTCTTGATGGTGCTCGGGGTTTTTTTATTGGTGCTTTTTTATTTTTCTTTCAAATCCAATCTCGGGACTACTAAAACAAACACAATGAGAAGTGGAGAACTATTAAAAGGTGACACAGTTGAGTATGTAACCCTGTCAGATCTGAGGATCAAAATGGCTCACAGCATAAATGCTTTACAAACATTGCTTCAGAGCACCTGAGCTGAACTTTGACAGAGGATAGCTGCAGCTGGACATGAGATACTTAGATTGATTTGTGCAACTCGTGTTTATGTTTTATTAGATTTTTATTTCTATAAAGACTCACAGCCTTGTAACTCTGTGCACAAAACTAAGCAATTTACTCATGCAGAAGAGATCTTGAATCCTGATGACAAGTCTTCAAGCGACAGAATGACTAAATTATATGCTGGTTATAGCACGATGCTTATTCCTGTCCTATCCAGGTGGAGCTGTTCTTTACACTCTGTGATTCAGTCATCAAATAGCAGTGTGCGTGTTTGAAAGGCCAAGAGGAGGCTGTATTGAGAACCTGTCAAAAACAAACGTGCAAACCTCTATGTAGCAATCAGTAAGCGTTGCTTGAATCAATCTTTTGTTAAAAAATAAAAAAAGGCCAAACAGATCCTTGTTTCTATATTATATTTTTAATACAAAGCTTCAGTTAAAGAGGTTTTCCTTCTGCCTCTTGCCTTCATCTCTGCATGACAGGTCTCCAGCTGAAGGATGTTATTAGGGTTGACATTTTTATCAAATGTAAACATTTGCAGCCAAATGATCTGCCCAAGAACATGGGATTAGCTAAAGTATTTGGAAGACTACAAAATATTTAGGTTAGCAGTAGACCTACAGTTTTATCACTTGTCCTAATTTAATCCAGTTGGCCTGTTCCGTTCATGCTATGAGGCTTGCTTTTGTTCACTTGCATTGTGATGACTTTAAAAGAAATGACACTGATCACTGTGCTTTGCTGATCAAGAAAAAAACGTTGGGAATTTTTGAATTTACAGTATATATTTTTGTGATACAGCGCTGCATTTTAAAACAATAGTGGGTGAGTAATCACTCCCTCCAGAAATGCAGAAGAAGGAAAATGTATTTTCTTATCTATATAAATGTATTCCAGTAGAGACCAAAACTAAGGGCCATTAGATTCAATGAAAAATGAAAAAAAAAAAAATCAAATTAGCTCTGAAGTAGCTTTTTCCTCTTGAGAACCAAGCTAATTCAGAGCTAATTTGAATTTTTTTTTTTTTCATTTTTCATTGTATATAACACCAAGATATTTTGGATGTCAAACTAAATTTCAGTTTTAGTATTTGTTACAACTTAATAGGTTGCACTTGCACATGACCCACCAAAAAAAAATTGGATCTATAAAATACACTGGCATATGAGTCAAGTGAGAAAGAGAAATAACAGCTGTATTTATATACAAAGGACTAATAATTTCATGACAATAAATATTATGTCAAAATTAAATTTCTTTTTCTATTATTCTGAGAAACTTACATGCCACCATAGACACTGCTTTTTTAACCAGAAACTGCATGACATGTTTTCATGGTTCTTAAACCTTAATGATTCATTGGAATATGATTCATGAGACAATGCATGCAACTCTCTACACAGAAATATAAGCAAAAAATACTTGGAATTTCCTGCCTTAATGCACATCTATACAAAGGCTACCTATATAGAAGTCTACATAGATATTAATAGATAGAATACAAAGTAAGTATTTTGTAAGTAAAATGAAAATAAAATCCAGAGTTCATTTGACATATGAAATCAGTTCGCTTTTACAGTGCAAAGCAGTGTTCTTACTCAGGAATTAAAACTAGTGGAAATAATTGCTTCTTAAGGTGACAAATAGTTTATTTCTTCAGTGCTAACTGAGGATTTATACATCTAATAAAAACTTAATTTTTGTCCCACATGATATGGGAAAAAATATTACCCTTTAATATATGAGGTCTGCATTAGCAGTTGCATTTATGTTTTAGGAAGAGAAGAATAGCAGGGATTTCCATTTTGGTGTAACTGTAAATTCCTCCAATTAAGCTTTGAATTCTAATCTCCTAAACACATGCAGGTATGTCCTTAACGTTATTAATTTAAAACCAACTAGAATTGTATCAGTGCTTGCTTTCAACATGGATCAAACATCAGGTAAACTGGTGTTTCGAAGCGTGGTGTGGGGGGTGTATTTTGGGATTTTGCGGGGGTTTTGGCTTCTCTCCAAATACCAAACATGCGAACTTGGCCATGCGTTTCGGCCATCCCTACGAGAGGCAGTAGCTGCACGGAGGCTGTCAGACGGACAGCCGGGCACAGGCACCCCGAACCACAGCTCAGGTGCTGCCGTCCCTGCTGGCTCACCGCCCGGCCGAGGCTGCGCGGCCGGGGCACGGCGGCTCCTTCACCATTGGCCCTGCCGCTGGAGGAGCTCTGCGCTCCCGCTGCCCCCGGCCGCTGCGCTCGGCCCCCGGCACTCCCCTCAGCCCCGGCCGCTCCTCTCAGCCCCGGCCGCTCCTCTCAGCCCCGGCCGCTCCCCTCAGCGCCGGCCGCTCCCCTGAGCGCCGGGCGCTCCCCTCAGCCCCGGGCGCTCCCCTCAGCCCC
>VXBQ01000649.1:1427445-1460755 GCA_013400175.1 Phainopepla nitens | reverse complement strand
GGTTTTTTTTTGTTTGTTTTGTTATTGCTTTGGTTTTTATGAAGCTTTTTACTTACTGTTGAACTAAAGTGAATGAGGTGGTTTGAGTTTTTTTTAAAGGTAAATATTTCTCATTCTGCAGATTATACAATATCTGAGTAACTTTAACCAGTACTCAACTACTCTCACTCTCAAAGCTGCATTCTTGGCTTGTAGTTTTAAAAAAACTGAACTTCACTTTGGCTCCATACTTTCTTCTTTCAGCTTACATATTTTACAGATCATGATTAGCCAGCCTTCTAACCTTCTTATTGTTGAGATAATTAGGTTCTGTTTTGTTAGTCTCTTACAACAAAACAGGCTTCCAGACTCTGATTCATCCTTGTTAGGATTTTCTCAACCTTCATGTTTATCAATATCCTTTTAAAAGTGTAATAGGGTATGGAATTGTCACTGTAGCCATATTAACACAGTATTTTACTTCAAACTCTCACTTTTATTTTTAAAAGAAGTACATTTGATCTTGGCCTTTATGTGAGCTGAGAACTCCTGTTCCAAATTACTAATTATGATTTCATTTTTTTTTTCTTGAGTCACACAAAAGCAACTCCCTTAAAGTGTGATCTGTGTTCTCAGTTTTAACACAGTTATTCTATAAAGAGATTGATTCACAGAATGTTTCCTAACATCTATAGAAAACTGGTTGTCACTGATATTTTTTCACTAGAGATAGCATTTGCAAAATTTTCCTACAATTATTTAACTTTTTCATCAAGATCCTTACTAAGATCTTACATGTATAACTGAGTGTTGGTGCTTGGCACCTCTGGATGGTGATCTCAAACTGACTGATGCCATCAGTTTATTGTCCTATAGGAAAAACTTGCATACCTTTTCTCTGTAAACTTCTCAGGCTGTTCCACACAACACTGACTCCTTCTCTCTTCCTTCCCCATGAGCAGCTACTCCTTCCTGTCCCTTACATGACCGTCTAACCCTCTCTGTCATCCTAACCGTTCCTGTCCCTTACACAACCACCTGACCCTTCCTCCTCTCAGCTCAGCCAGCAAACCTTCTCTTCTCTGTCGTCCTAACTCTTTATACCTTTCTTTCTCACCAGCATAACACCTGTGTGTCCTTTTACTCTTTTGTGGTTGGTCAGGACACATCAGCATTCCAAGCTTCTTCTCCTTCAGTGCTGTTCACCTGTCTTACACAGCTTACATCCCCATTAAGGATGAGGCTCAGCCACAGTCCCATTCCTAATCTTCTACAATCTATTGTCCTACACTTAACCATTGCCAATGTTTTTCCAGAAGAAGAAGGGAATAATAATTTAAAAAGATAATACTTGTTTTGTGAAGGTCTTCCCTAGGTTAACAATGTGCTTTTCTGAACTGGAAACTGACTCCTGTTTTTGCATACCCTCTCTTTCCATGGTTCTTGCTTTCATCTGAAACCAGATATAATGAAGAAGTCAAACTTCTGATCAATATCTAACAGTACTGCAATACCAGTATTTCTATAGTGTGGTGTCCTTATTCTTCAAAATACCATTCAGAAAAAGATAAGTTTATTGTGGGATGAATTTATTGGTTATTTTCTTTTTGCATGCTTGGATATATGCAAAAAGGATATTCAGTGAATTTCTGTGCAGTATATTCTGGACAGTTGAAACCTTGCTGTACGCATGCAATTTTTGCAGAAACCACAGCATCTAATCAACAGAGCACAAGGCCTGAGATCATATTTATAGCTGTAGTGAGTCAAGAAAATCCCTCTGTACACTCACAGTCTACATACCTATTCCCATTTAGGTCTGTACCTCTGCAGAATGAATGCATGTATCTTCTGAATTAGGCATTGTTAAGGTATAGTGTAATCAGGCTCCTTGAGTGCTATGGTAGTTAATATGATTAATAGCATTAAAAAAAGCTTATACCTTAGGCAAACAGACAAAAACTTTGAAGAGGAGGTCTAATTATTCCTTGTGCTATATAATCATCCCATTTTTAGGGGTTTGTAAGGTCAGATTTTGATTCAGATTAATACTTTTTTGGGACAATTTCACTGACCACTTACATAAATACAGAAAGTGAAGTTTGCCCTATATACTCATGGAAATCTTGATTTGGTCTTGACAAATATGGTTGGTAACTTGCATTGATATGAAAGATTACGCTGACCAGAGGCTCATAATCCATCCCTGCTTCTATTGTTTTTTAGATTAGAAATGGGCACAAAGTACCTTAGAGTAATTTCTTACAAGCTGAGTGTAGCCTTTTCAGTTTTAAAATGCAATGCAGACTGATGAGTTATTAAGATTAGAAAGAATTATTTATAGCATAATTTAAGGATTACAGATTAAGATTTTCATATGATTATATGCCTAACTGTATAAGATACCAGTTTACCAGTATAAATGTGAATCTTTAACTGCACTTGAATAGCACAGGAAGGAGAGCAGAAATAGTATTAAATTAAAGCAGAGAGAAATGAAATGCAGTGTCTAAATACCTAAGGCATATGTCACAGCTCACATTCATTCACAAATCAGCTCTCTTCAACAACTGTTAATCTACAGCCACAATATTAAGGATCTGGATGTTCAAAACCAAACATAACAGCTCTGCAGGTAATTCCTTTGACAACTTGTGGCCTGTAGGACATTGCTCATAGACCTGTGGACTTCAAAAGAACACTAGAGCTGCAAGCTTCAAACAGCAAGTAAGTTTTTCTGAAAAAATCATTCTTAGAAGCTGTTAGAAAATCTCGACTTTTGGACTACAAGAGACAATTAGAACACTAGAAGTGTTGGAACTATTTTCCTATTTGCAAGATAATTAAATAGAACGCAATCTCAGTAGTTGGTAGTGATATCTATTTCCTAATACTTTTCTCACTGGGTTATATTTGTTCATGTTTTTCCTAGGCAAAATTATCCTGTTTGTTTTGCTACCAAAAGTACAATTTCAGCTGGAATGTGGAGAGTGCTTTCTACCCAAACTGGCATCTATTGTACTGCAGTGTATTGAAAATATATTTTTGAAAGTCTACAGACTGATGAAGGCACGGAATCCAAGTCCCACCACTTCTATCACTGAATACTTTAGCAAAAAGAGCTACAACATAGTGACCAGGCAATTCTGGAAGCATTAATGTCTCAGACTGTTTTTATAAGAAGATATGGTTGCACACAAATATTCTTTGAAATGCTTCAAGTAGCAAGTCACTTACCAGCCTGAATGTGAGGTCCCTAGGCTGTGAGAACACTGTCAAGTTCTGCCTGTCAGATGAGCCAGCTATTTATCAGCACACTGTTAGCCCATCCCAAATGTGGGGCAATTTAAACACAGATTTTAAGAGTTTTACTAACTTTACAGACAAGCACTAGGGAAACTAACTGCAGCTTTAGTGCCATACCTCTGACAGAGGTCATAATTCTCTGAAATTAAATTAGCAGAACAAAAGTTTGCATATGTGTTAACCACTTATCATAAGGCAACAGACTAGACAAAATGAGCAGTGAATAGGAGCTTAAACTAACCTGTATAGAAAAGGAATATTTATTCTGCCACACCGACTGCAAAGGATGGTCTTCAGCAGCGGAAAAAGAGCAAACAAGTTGGTATGGGGGAATAATGTCTCAAACTGTGTCTGTCTGTACTGTTTGCTAAGTAAAAGAAAATCAGAGTGCTAACAGAGCACACAAGCTCAGCCAATGGGATGTGGGTCATTAAGCCACAGAAATTTGGTAACGTTTGTGTGCCCACAGCTAATTCTCTGGGGTTCTGGTTGAGTTTAGGAAGAGTCAGGTACAAGCTGTTCATGCAGAATCAGTCTGGAAAGACCAGAGAGAAACTCCTACATGTAAATGGGAAGTACCTCATGAATTTTAGGTACTTATAGTTGAGGCAAACTCTTCTGAGTAACAACTTTAAAGGAGTCTGACTTCCTCAGAAACACAGTGAGCCATTTAAAAAAACAAATTATCTTAGAATACAATATGAAAAGACATAGGATTGGTTAACTGAAGAAGAGTTTGAACAAATAACTGACATAAATAAACAAACATATCAAAGTTACTGAATGGGTTAAATTTGTTATGTTCAAAACACTGCCAAATCTTGAGCTAAGAACAGGAAGTTTACTGGCAATTTTCTTAAAGAGAAGGAATCCAATGATAAAATGTGAGCCATTTATTTTCCCAGCCATTAAAGAAAATTCACTTTAAGGATTTTTCTGGAGTGCTTGCTGGTGCTGGTGTGCCTGTTATAATTTATGAGTGTGTCTGCTGGTAATATTATCATCACTAGAAGCTCAGGTGGACTTCCATTAGTGCTATCACAGTATCCATTGGCAAAATATTCCACTGACCTGGACAGGATCTATCAAAAACTTTCAAAGCCTCATCTGCTGTGGATATTTTTTCTGCTAATTATTTTCATCAATTATAGAAGATAATTCCTTAGGATGAGTTATCTAGAGAAAAGCAACTACAACAAACATAATTAAATAATAAAACTGTGTCAGTCATCATCATGTTCGTTTAATTATAGGCCATATCCTTCTCAACCTTCATCTTCTTGTGTGATATTTAGAATATAAGCTCTCTGGTACAGTTCATTCACCAGGACCAAAGGTGGAAAAAAATGAAGTTTTCCTCTTTTCTTCAACTAAGCCAGTTAAGATAGCAAAGTGGGAAAGAAATGCTGCACTGTGGCAAATGCTATCAGAGTGTGCATGAATTTTCCTACGCATTTTGAACAATTGTTGGTAAAAGTTTCTCCTGCTCTTTTGATAGTGATATATATAGAGATGATAACTTACATAAATAATTTCTTAAACTTGGATTCCTTGAAATGTAAAACAACAGCTAGCGTTTACACTGTTACTGCTGTTGCCTCCACATGGGTTGACTTTTGCAGTTTGGGAGAACACAGTGAATATGGTAATTCTGTATTGATACTCTATGTTAGAAATTGGAATTATCATCAAATAATTTGAGGGAACTACAAAGATGGACATGGCCTAGCTCTCAGTGGACTACTTTGTTAGTCCTACTTAATGTGCAGAGTGAAGCCAGCATAACTGGGGTTTTAGGCATCGATAGGGATAATAAAAAAAAATAATAAAATAATCAAGTTTAAGACCCGAGTTACATGAAGTGACATGTGATTTGATAAGGTCTCAGAATTTTTTTTAAAAAGTGAGTTCACTTACAAGTTTGATTTTGAGGAATCAGGTTTTCAGATGGGAGCTGATACATGTGAGCAATGCTAGCAGCTCTTAAGGTGTATTTGGAAGGTCATTTCGAAGTGTTCTGTCTTAAAAGATCTGATTTTTCAGGAGACTTACAGGTCCTGCACTCTGTGAGATGCTACCATATCCCAGCAAGGTCAACAGAATGGGTAGGACATCTGCTCCTCCGTTTTCAGCTTACTGTTTTTTGTCAACCAAGGCTAGCATTCTTTGTTATAAGTGGCAACTTTTTTTTTTTTAACAAAAGTTTACAGCAGTTTACCTGTATACATTGGGCTGTGAATGAATAAGGCAAAAGACTCCCATTTATGGATCCCTTTGGACTTGACTCGATTTGCTGCAGGAACATTACATTCTTATCACAAAAATGTTTTGAATCATTCCAGGTTTTGCCCCTCACAAATACAGCTTGCTTCACTCTGGCAGTGTAAGGGAATTGAAGGGTATCTTCAGGCAGGAGTATCTCAATGCAAGCAATCATTGACTTTTTGCCAACGCCAGACGTTGTAAGGATATGTCAGAGGTGGAAGGGGCTTGAGCAGTGGGCCCTGAGTACTCCTTTCTGGAAGAGCAGCTCCTTGGGCATTTGTGTCTGTCAGTGCAGATCTCCTTGGGCATTTGTGTCTGTCAGTGCAGATGACACAAACCCAAAGGCTGTGCTAGAGGCCAGCCAGATACAGCCAGCACTCAAAATCTAATTTGCACGTTGACGATTGTGCATGGTATGAACGTGCCATGTGTGTCTACTGTTTGCCTCTACTGAGTAATTCTAGCCATAGGCAACTTTTCTGTTCTAAACACAGACAAAATAACTGAAGATGATAACAGATTTGCTGGTTTGCCACAAGCTAACACATCTTCAGGTTTTTTTAATGGTTTGTGCTTTCTAATTGCTCTAATCCCAGCTGAGAACTCAGATTTGTAAATAGTGATATAAAAATAATCTTATTTAGAATCTGTGCTACATTTGTCAGTAGCTGACTAACCTAATAACACACAGTAAGCAATATATGTGAATCAATTGACCTAAAAATATTCAGACTTCCACACAAAAGGTGTATTCTTTTGTTAGGTTATACTTCCTCAGAATATGGGGGAAAAAAAAGGAAAAAAACCAAACTAATACACCTTACAGTAAACATTTGATAGTAGGTCATAAACAAACTCCAATCTAAAGGAACCCTATGGATTAATTGCAAGTCTGAAGTATTGCAAAATACTTTTATTTGAACAGCCTTTCTACTGTGTTTCATTCAAACCTTTGTTAGAAAATAACCAATGGGGATCATATCAAAGAAGCAAGAATATTATAGTGTCAGACAAAACAATGTAGTATTATATGTTAAACTGATATTGGCACTATTAAAGTCAGTATCAAGAGCAAGTTAATAAAAACAGATTGGTGTTTCTGAAAAGAGGAAGAAAAATGGAAATATTTTAAGGGACTGCTATTTATTTTCTTTTTTCTCACGTAGGCCACACACTGGATTGAAAACCTGCTAGTATTTTCTATGATAAAAGTATCTGTACCAAGTAGTCCGGACTGAGGTCATATTTGCTTTGCATGGTCTATACCTAATGAAAAGACAATCCCTATCCTAAAAGCTCTATGATCCAACAAGCTAGTTCAAAGAGTAGTGGAAAGATTCCCTTTGACTTTAGCACACATTAAATTGTTCCCTAAGTATGAGTGGAATGTTTGATCATTTAACAGTGCAGGCTTTGGTGGACCTGTGAATGTGGACTGAGAAAGAAGGCTTTCTTCCTCCTAAGTCATGAATAATTATAACGCTTCAAATATTGTCACTTGTTCTTTTGTTATGACTGTCAAAAATATAATAGTTCACGCAAAATAATAGTGCGCACAAAAAAAAGAAAAAAGGACAAGAATATACAAATTAGTATCTCTGATACATTATCATTCACTCTGGATATAATAAATTATTTTCCACCAGCATATTTCAATCTTTTTGAAAAAACTTTCAATATGAGAATCACTCATTTTATAAAAATTAAAAGCAATGATGATCAGCTGATATTTATGATAGGGATTTGGTGATAGTGAGACTAAATATGTACCCAGATCAATAGGTCTTTAATTTCACCTGATTGATCTAAGGTAATTGAATAATTATTGCTCAGGAAAAGCAAGTTTAGTCTTTTAATTTTCAGCTGTACTCTCTTCCTTTCTCAGAAGTTTCCAAAAGCTGAGATAGAGAATAGACAAAGGAAAACAAAAAGAAGATTGGTCAGATCCATTCAGTTGACCCTGCTGTGGCTAATTACTGTCACAAATTGAATAACTAAAATTATAAAGTATTGTTTGTTGCTGACTTCTTCCGTAGCAACATACTGTGGTGGTTCTGGTTTTCTTTTTTTTTCCTTTCTTTAATTTTGGCCCAGGTGTCTGCTAAATGCCATCATGCTTAAAATGAAGGAAGTTATAGAGAAAGGTTCATGACTGTTACTATATTCAACATATATTTGCAATACTGCAGGCTTTCATTGCCAAGATATACCCATAGGAAATTTTGTGATGTCCTTCTCTTAGTGCTCCTGGAGCCCAGATTTAACCAATAAATATATTTTGTCATCGAATCTCAATCTTGAAGCAAATATGAATGACCTTTTTAGATGAGTAGATATTGAGAATTTCAATCTTTGTAGTACCCCAGCATTTCAGGTGAAAGCACAGTGCATGTCACTAAAACACTGAGGAAAAAAAATAGAATTCCATTTTTCTTGCTTCCTCATTATCAGAGTGATGGACTATATTTCTTTACAAAGTTAAAACGCTGCACTCTTTGTGCATGATCATTCAGCATATACAACTGTGTGTGAAGAAATATTTACACTGTATCAGAAATAAAATCCATTGAAATATTTACATTTCTATTCATAACACTTAGAAGCTTTCAAAAGTTGTTTGACAAACATAGATGTTTTTCACTGATGAAGGAATGTAATTTACTGCTATACTTCCCAATTGCACAGAGTGTACAGGACATTGCTAATGTTTAGAATGTGCAGAAATTAAAAGCAAACACAAGACAGTTTCCATTCTCTCTGTTTTACAGCTGTATCAGAAGATAAAATGCTGACTTTTCAATTAGCCAAATAGACTAGAGAATTCATAGCATGTTTCTGATTCCCAGTTTGGAAATATCAACCTAAATTTGCCAGCAGCCTTGAGTCAGTGTGAATCCACCACCATGACACATGAGTATAAGTACACAGGAACATCTTTTTGAAGTCAAATGACTTCTTTAAGGTCATGCCCCTAAAATAAATACTAAGTTTGTGAGTCAATGCATTATAAGTTGGGTCTTTAGATGAAATTTTTCTCTCTTGGTAACATTGGTTCAGCATGGGCTGGCTTGATATTGCCCAGCCCTCAAAATAATGAATAGAATAGTGTGAAAAGTAAAGACAAACATTACTTGGAAAAAAACTGAACCTAGTTAAATTACATCATGATAAGGAGCTCCCAGATCAAAAATTAGGTCCTTTGGATGCTATCTTAAGAGCAAGCAGATTCTACCTGTAAAGATGTTCTATCTATTACTGATTTGGACAAGCAGAAATATGGACAAATATGCATGCACATACACATGCATACATATACTTGTTTATATGTTTTATGTATCAGTAATATGATGGACATTCATGGTCGCTGTTCTTGTTGTTCTTTCTCATATGAAGAAAAGATCTAATAGTTTTATTAAGGTAGGAAATTAAAAGGAAAATAATATTTTGAACAGTTTTTTGTGAGATATTGTCAGGTATTTAAAAGCAATTATATACATATTAGAGATATGAAAGAGTGTGTGTGGGCATATAAACAAACTCAGAATTGCACCAATTTTGTTTCAATTTTTGAATGTAAGATAATTTAACTCTTCTGAACCTTAGTGTTGTGTCTGTGTCAATTAATTTGATTACTCAGTAAGGGTAAGAAATGAATGCAGAAAATCAACCAGACAAAAAAAACAATTAATGTTTATTGTTTGAAAAGAGTGAGAGTCTAAGAGTTATAATAATTTCATCACAAATAGTGGGTATATGTTTGCCATTGATCACAATGAGTAACTATAGCAAGGGCAGTATTTTTTGTTTGAGCTTTTAATTTTATTTTTATTTTGAATACTAATTTGTCATAAGATGTCTAGTATTCTTCATTCTGAAATTATATTTTATACCTAGTATGCATTTCAGGGATTCAAAACCTTGTCATACCAATTGTACAATACAGCATTTTTTCTTAAGGACATGAAACCTCTGTTTATGGATATGTTTAAGCGAGGGGAATAAGTAAACTGGTGTCAGAAACTTTTAGAAGGATTTCTGAGTATGTCTTCAGAAATCATTGAAATACATTGTAGAACCCTGTAAGACATGGAATGTACCAAACTAAATTTCTCCTCATGCCGTACACTGTCACAACCAGAGTGTGTGACTGGTGGTCCAATCTATGTGGAAAGAGCTGGTTGGAGATGCAATATTAGAAGGACATATAATCTTCTCCTAATTTAGCAGAATCAGAATTGTGTAACCAGCAGCAGCTGTTAAGAAGATCTTGCAATTAGTTTCTGAAATTTTCCTTCAGTAACAATTTCATTATGTTACACTAATGAATTTATATGCTAGAAACAGAAATTAGAAGATGCTACAAAAGAAAAATTTAGCTAAAAATATTGCTAAATCCCTAAAAGCCTATTAAAAGAGATCACATTTCCATACTTTAACACTGCATGGTGACACATCAGTCAGACATGGTCACAGTCCAGAAGGATTCTCTAGACACTCAGAACAAAGGTTAAGTTCATGAAAATTGGAGCTATGCACAAGTATGGTGCAGTATCTCTTTTTTTGGTCATTATAGAGACATCCCACATCTCATAATTGCACTAAGTGGAAACCTGAATAAATTCATCAACTTAAATTCCACATACTATTGGGTGTATAATGTATTTTATGTGAAAAATGACACTAGAGTTTGTCTGGAATTTAAGAGAGCAGGTTAGACAAGATAGCAAGATAAACTTTATTGTCTGTAGCACAAAACCCCACAGTTGCATAAAACATCTGGACAAGTCCCTATTCTTACACAGTTAAAGTCAAATATCAAAAGCCAATGATGAAATTAGTATAGCTGTATCTATTATACATGTGGAAAAATTTCACACCCTGCAGAGGAAGTTACTATTATTATTTCCTCTAGATATTTTAACAGTGTTATGTCAGTTAGAATTGCACTGCAAGTCTTAATAACATAGTAAATATTCTTCACTGTAATGTAAGACTGATGGTTGTCCATACAATATACTGCTTTTTTGTTTTTTTAATGTGGTATGTATTTCATCAATAGAGTTATGATGACACATAATACCTTACATATCTTTTCTCCTAAATTATGAATGAATGCATAAATATGGTTGCCAAATACAGTAAATGATCAGCAAAACAAAGATCAAAAAGGAAAGTGTAATAATGTTCACCTCAGTAAGGGCTGAATTACTGAAGAATATGTTATATTTGTTGGTACAGTTTTGAAGCCCCATGGGAGGACAAAAGAGATTTTATTGTTTAAAGAAGTCAAAAGTGCCTCAAAGGAACTTTCAATTTCTTTTAAACTTTGGCTTCTATTACAAGAATATAACTAAATGTGAACAGATATAACTTCTTTTAAAGACAGAAGAGTGTACAGTGAGGTGCTGAGTGAAAGGCGTGTATAATAGTGCAAGAGATGAGTGGAAGGAAGTATTTACTGGCTACATCTCTATGAACAGAAAATAATTTTGCATCAAGATGGTGCATTCATCTAAAACACAGGATCATATTTCAGTTTAAAGCTGTTGATTTTCTTTCAGTCAAAGATCTGATGTAGTATAAAATGAAAACCTAGTACAAAACAAAACCTGCAGTCTTTACTGAACTTTTTGTTTGAACAATTTTCAGTTTCTTTAAAAAAAATCAAAGTATAAATATTTGGTAAGTTTAAGTGACAAGCATATGTAGTGCATTCATGAAAGGAGAATAAAATAAAGTTCCTTTAATACCTTTGTAATATCTAGATCAGATTTGCTTAAGACAGAAGAATTGATGTTTTTTATATTAACAGGAAGAAGCTATACATAAAATCAGGAAATGCCCTGCTGGGTCATCCCAATAGTCTCTGTAGCTGAATATTTATATCTGACAGTAGCAAGAGGAAACCCCATTTAAACATATAACCTTGCTGTGTTTCACTGGCTTTGTACTTACCCAAAATTTCTATAGGTTATATTTGACAGTCTGGATAGGTCACAGCAGGTTGGTCCTTTCCATGTCTGTTTATTGATCTGTTGCACGCAAATTTTTCTAGCCCCTTTATGACCCTACTGATAACATCTGTCACCACAGTGGCAATAAAATAAAATGGATGTTTTATTATAGTGAGAAAATGCCTAACAGAAAAGTCCCAGCACAGTCTTGGGAATATAGAATATACGTAAATCACTTGGTAATCACATGTATTAAACCTTACCTACAGCTCTTCTGTAGATGATGGGACTGGTTGTTCCTTTTCCATATTTTTCTTCCTTGGAATTTTAACATGCATGCTTTCCAAGGCAGGAGGTTTAATGCATTCCAACTTTTTGAAGTGCTTTTTGATGTTACAGGAATAGTAAATATACAAGTAAATACAACTTAAATACATCTGTGTTTTCCTGTTTGAACAATATGACCCCTTTGCTTTGGAAAAGGCTAGTGAAATGTAGTCAAGGTAATTTACTCACTAAGAGTTTAACTTAACGAGGCAAGAAAGAACAAAAGAAAGATAAAGCTGGGACATCCATTTTTGGTTTTGAAAGATTTGCTCTATAGAAGCAAAACAGAGACTTAAGATGAAAATTGGAATACAGCAACAAAGCTATTAGTAAAGCTATTTGTTGTTAGATGATGAAGAAGGGGAAATGAAATATGGTGCTGTTAATAGGAATATATTCAACTAATTTGTCACCATTTTGTTAGCAAAATGAAATATTCTTTCACCAAGAGAATTAGTTTAGTGTTAGTACTGTTTTCAGTGTATGGTAACTGAACTGTGGAGGTTTAGAATATACACCTAAAGGAAAAATCTTCATATTTGCAAAGAAGCATGGATTAGAAAGAAGATGTAGGCCAAATCACTAAGTCCTTACTTTGGCAAAGCTCCTGTCTGTCTCAGTGGTATTGTTATTCCAATAATTGTTGCATGCAGAGACTTTAATCTGATTAACGAGATATGGAAATATACACCACAGTAAAGGCAGATAGACTGTCATACAGTTTCTGATTTCAGCACCAAAAATCAGGTTGGATAAGAGTTTCTATCACTCGATATTATGCTTTTACATTTTCTTATAATTACAGGTGTAAAAGGCAAGAGCTTCAGAAGAGTTCCTTTAAAGGTAATAAGTTTTCTTGTATGCCAGTATTTCAGCAATGTCTGTGTTACCAATTAAGACTGAATGACTTTGCTTCAGTCAGACAGTAAGTGAATTAACCTGAACCTGTGGTCAAGTTCACATACCCCAGCCTAGACAGCAGCCAGTTTCTGTATTCCATGAATACTCATGCCTGTCACAAGCTGTCTGCATCCAGCTTCTAAGGAAATTGGTGCGCAGACTGGCTCATTCCATATTTAACGCTAGCTTCAGCAGTAATTAAAAACTAGGAGAGATCTTCAGGAAATCAATTAATTATGCATGCAAAGTGCACCAACTAAATTTGGGCGCACAATTAGATGACTAATCATAGATTAAAAGGTTGAGAATGGCAGTTGCACACTTAAAAGGATGATGGTGACCTATTCTATCCCAAATGCCTGTGCTTTACTGTTTAGATCTACTAAGATCTGTTAGACAGGTATTTGACACACCTGTAAGAAAAGATAATGCCTGAAAAGGGTTTACACTAGCAATACCAGAAAATATCAACATCAAGAGTCCAGAAACATCAATATGTGAGTCTCTTTGCTTACTAATGGGAATATCCCAAATTTTGCAGAGTTTCAACGTAAGTATTTCCAGAAACTTGTGTTTTAAATAAATCACTATTACTGGAAAAAGAACTTCCATTTGAGCTGACATTCAGGGATGTATCTATGTACATGAAGCATGGGGGGAATGAAAAGTTTCATCTTCCCTGATACTATTATGCCATTTGAAAACCAGATATTTAAAGGCAAATATCAACAAATTTAGGAATAAACTGTTACTTCCGAAGCTGCATGTTCTGCTCTATTTCCCAGAGTGACATCACAACATGTTGATCTCTAGTCATTTGACAACTGTAATAAGCTACTGCCTAACCATCTGACTAGCTCACCCCAGATTAATTCCAGTTTTATCTTTTCAGGGATCACTTAATCTTCTGATGGAAGTTCCTAGTACAGTTTAATTTGGTTTCCGTGAAAACTTCTGTTTTATAATAGAATAATTTGTTGTCAGTTCATTCAGAGCCTTTTGAACATTTTTTGTTTTGTTTCACTGTGTTGTGTTTTGTTTAATAAGCCCACAACCAGATCATACAGCTGCAGTAGAAGTGTGGCATTTCTCGCTATTTAAGTGCAAGCATGAAGCGCACAACAGCTGTCATTCGCTGTTAAAGGGTTTTCATTCAGCAGATTAAAGGTACAGAACGGGGGTTCCTCAGGTCACAGAGCAACTGAGTGATAAGAGTGATGGCTAGTACTCCCTTCTCTCACAGCGTGTTTCAGCTTCCACTGCTTTTCTATGGCAGAAATGTCTCTCTCGTACATCTGACTATGAAAAAATAGTGCATGATTATAAAAAATAAAAAAAAATTAAAACAAATAGCAAACAACTGAGAAGCAGATCAGGTTTCTGGGTTTTTTTTCTGGTAGTTTTTTGTTTCACTGCTTTTGGGATCACCTGGCATAACTCCTGATGTGAATGAAATATAGCTTTGAAGGCAGACTATATATCTATTTAAGGAATAATAAGTCATATTATATATTAAAAGATGACAAACAACATCATATCCGAGTCAAATGCCCTAGATTTGGGTAGGAAAAAGTGAAATTTTTAGTTTCACTATTTAGATATTACTATCCGTGGAAAGTATTTCCCATGAGAAATATCACTGTTGGTGTGATCAGGCTTGCCATTTTTATGGCCTTTCACTCCCTCCCTCCCATCAAAAGGGAGAAATATTAAGGACATAGACCAAATTCCCATGCTGTAATCTACAATGAGTGGTATTTGACTCTGAAAGGAATCTTTAGTAATCATATTCTCTTGAATGGATCAATTTGGAAATAAGATATCAGCCAAGTCAGTCAGAATCTTTCCTTCTCTTTAGATAGAATAACGTTTCTGCAAGATCAGTGTTAACAAGATAGGAAAATTCCTCGGAGAAGCCCCTCCAAGGCCATCCTTCTGTCCTATCAGAATTCTAACAAGTTAAACTGCATCTTGTCTCCCAAGGGAATTTCACGACCCTCCCAAGTGTTTAGAACAATAGAAAGCAGGAATAAATTGAATAGGACCATGAAGATGATATTTGAAGTTATTACAGACAGGATATCCAGAGTCAAAATGCAAAGGATATGATACAATATACTCAGTGGATAGTGCTTCCCTTGGTAAGTATTTCTATTCATCTCATTCTACTAAACATATCAATTAATATTACTTTTAATAAAAATCAATAATTATTAAATTAATATAAATATAAATCAATAATAATACATATTATATAATAATATGTATTGCAATTCTATATTATATATAATATATAGTATATATTATACGTACTTATTAAATTGATATTAATAATACTAATTAATAATAATATTTTAAATTTTCCATACCATACTTGAGTCATACTTGTGATGTCCTGCAAATATGACTGAAGACCCAAATCTGTCTCATTTATGTGCTATGTTATTCTTCTCTACAATTTCCATGTAATACAGTTCTGTACAATAAGGTAGATAAGGATTATGCATGCTAACGATACATTAATGCTTTCTTTAAGGACTTCCCATAAACTGGAAAACATATTTTCATGTATTTTTTATAAACAGAAAAAACATTTTGAACACTTTGAGCATGCTAGAATCACTTTGTTTTTTACTAGTAACTAGAGCAACAGCAGCAGAGTAGACCTCAGTATTCCCTTCTCCTCTATTGTATGTTACTAGAGGGTTCCAGCAATGCTGCTTAAGCACTGCTTTAATCTACAGGAAAACTTTCACCAGTGAGTGAGTGACAAGTGCCTCCATCTAGCACTTTTCTGAGATGTACATGATTTTAATGTACTGATACACCTCAGATGCACTACTAGTAAAAAAGATACTTATACTTCGGTCGAGGTTACAGAACAAAATAGTGTCAGACCATAAGATGTAGAGATGCAGTGAAAATTATTTCTAATAGGGATTTGATTGCTTCAAGCATTTTGTTACACTCTCAGTCTTCAGAAAGGCATCTTTTATAATCCATTCTAAAAAAATTAACATCTGACTTAGGTAATTATCATAAAAGTCCAGTACTGCAAGCATATTTATCATTTTGTAGTGAATGTTCAATACATGAATGATGAAAGAAACAAGATATCAGGTAACACCTAAAAATGTTCTGGTTGTACAGCACAAATAAAAGACAGATATTAGCATAATGTACTTAAAAATGCCACTTCAAAACCCTTTGGTTTTCTTAGGTGGTTCAAAACCCATTTTCCTGGAATTCACAAACAATTTATACTATTGCTTAATATTATAAATGCAATATCTGGCAACTAATACCAGTACCACCATCTGCCCTTATATGTTATTCTTGGTAAATGAAGTTGTTGTTACATTGCACCCTCCAATAATAAATGAAGCGTGCTAGACAGCCCTAGTACAGCCCACAAGTCATTGTCTTAGCAGCACACTTATTGTTCACTTGTTCATGTGTGTTAGCTTATGTATGTCTATATTTATGTATATATATATATATATTTATAGATACATATACCCCTTTCAGTGTTTAGAGCTGTTCAAATTTAGAAGACTTGCATTTAGATGACAGCATCTGAAGAGATGATAAAAAAGAAAAAAAAAAAGATAAAACTAAAAAGCAGGGTACCAGGTGGCAGCCTTGTGGTTGCATTTATCTTACAAATAATGTGTCAAACATTTTTCTGTAACAAGCACATTCTGTATTGTGTGTGTCCACTCAGTCATTGATGGAATTTGTGTGCTTTTCCAATTTCTCACAATGACACTTTTTGATTCCATGATCACGGCTAAGAGCAGAAGTCACCACTCTGCCTTCTGGACAGCAATTTCAGGCACAGCAAAATAAAAGATGTGTCCATTTGTGTTTGGTTGCTTTGGGAAGCAGGGGTTTCTTTTTTGTTTTAGTCTAAATGACAGGCTTTCTGGATGAAGCCATTCACCACTCATTCTTCCTCCTCTCAAACAATTTGTGATAAAATTATATTTAGTTTTCAGGTGTTACTTTTACATGCTCAATAGTTTAATTTGCTTTTCATTCTAAAAGGATAATAAAAAAAAAATCGCAAAATATTTTTATTTGTTATTGGCCGCATTAAGAAAGAAGATAGTCCTTTCTGTTGTACCTTACCAAGGACTCTATAATAAATCTTTAAAATAAAAATGAAGGAAAAAAAATGTTGATGTGTCCTTCTTCTTAATATCACTTCACTGCTCTCAGCAGCAAAGAGAAAAATTAAGATATTTTCCAAATATAAACAGCATGAACTATCTCTGACATGCATTCTTTTTTCTTTCCTAATTCCTTCTACGTTTGCAGCACTTTGTCTTTCTACATAGCCTATAGTTAGTAAAATGAACTACCTCAATATCCCACTTGAGACCATAAGGTTCCTCATCTAAACAGACATGAAGTGAGACTTTAAAGAGCCTCTGCTAGTTCATGTCATAGTCCTGAGATGATAAAAAAGATCAGGAGAAGTATATTTTTATTACTATAATACTGCTTAAGTCTAAAGTTCCCCTACAACCCCTAAAATTAAGAGTCGGTAGTGGCAATGGATGCTCTGACATTCTTAAAGTACTTTGTTCTACTATAGAGTCATGTTTCCTATTTGCAGACTGTTAGTGGAAAAGAAAATCCAGAAACAACCCAATGGTATCTTGCCAAAATTTTCTATACTGTTTGTAGAGGCAGTCCATGCCGTGATAAAGGAAATTCAGAAAACTCTAACTGACAGGTAAATCTCATTGAAATCTTCCTACCATATTAATATCTTCATATGTTTGAAATTCATTATGTGAAGAATAAGATTAATATACAGTAAAGCACTTTAATATACACTTTATTTCATCATAAGGTGTGCTAAACACTGATCACAAAATTTCAATATTGAATTTCCATACAACATATGTCATAGGTACAATAGGTACATATGTAAGAGGTTATTTAAACAGGCATATTGGATATCAGTATAGTAGGGCTAGAGGAAATCAATATATTTTTACTATTCGCTACTTTTTCCTTGGTCTCAAGTAATGGTTATCCCCAAAATGTGTTAAATGAATTACATGAGTATTACTGACCACACTGTTTTTCCTTCCTACTCTTCCTTAAGCTGAAAAATTGAAGCTTAAAAATACGTCCATACAAAACATTGTTTTGTGCATGCACTTTCTGCCTCCTTTCAGTACAAAATGTCTATCTAAACTTCCTTTTTAGGAAAGAAAAGGAAAAATCTGATTTTTTTTTCTCAATTAGGAAGAGAAATAAAATATTTCCCATGGGAGTTTTATTTACCAACAACTATATAAAATAACATTAAGCCCCTACCACAGCATCTCTTTTCATTTATCTTACATATAAATGCACAACAAATACATCTAAACAACTCTAAGGTACTTACTCTGCGTGTCTTTCCTCACCATCTTGACTGGGATGCAGTAAAGCCCACAGAATGATTATTAATGGCTTTTTGGATCTATTTGTCTTCATTTGAGCAGGGCTCATGAAGGAAGTGTGAAACAGACAGATCTTCTTCAATGCCCAAACATTTTCTTTCCACAACAAATACTTCTTTTGCCTCCCTCTGCACTCGATAGTGCAAACACAAAAGTACCAGACTTATCTTGAATGTTGATAGTAGATATTTAAATGTTTTAGTAGATATTTAAATAGATAAATAAACTAATTAATTAAATTGCAATCTTGTAAGAAATATAAGAAAACAGAAGAGACAGTTTGGAGAAAGTCTTAGACTTCTGTTGAAAGCAGCAAAAAGCAAGCCAAGTGGCTGAGCTGTCATTAGCTGTGCTAATGCAGGCAAAGCACCTTTTAGGCTATTAAAAGTATCAATATCAGCAGAGAGCCATACCAAGGCAGATTTTCTTAGGAGAATTTTCTCTTATGAGAATTGAAGATAAAGCGTGCAAAGAAAATTAAGTGACATACCACAACAGAGCAAACTATAGCACTTACAAACTCTTAAATCTAGATCAATGCCTCTCTTGAAGAAACCTAAGAAATAGAGCAGATTTTCCTTTAACAATAGGACTGATCTTCTCTGACAGAAGATACAATTGCAATTTATTACTTTAAAAAGCCTTAAGTTATGTATATCTTGCCAATTGTAATATTTTTGGCCACATATGGCAATATTCCAAGCACTGTGGGATTACTGGTGTCTGTTCAGTGAATCCATAATGATTTCCTTGCTGATATGGATTTCAAAGTGAACATTTAAAATATGCAACATAAACAAGTATAAGAGTAATTGCTTGCACATGCAGAGAGTTTTCCCTGAGGAAAAGGCTATCTCTTTTCTAATTTAGAGGGGGTACACATTTAAGGTTGCATAATTTTTATTTCAAAATCTGAAGTGCCTAGGTTTCTTAACAATAGTTTTACTTCTTCAGAAAGTAAAAGAGAACATAATTCTGAGAACTCACCTCAAAAACATCTTCAAAATCCTTCTCCAGATGGCTATGTTTTTTAGAAATGTGATGATTTGCCTTGGTATATGAATAATCAGGAACAAAAAGAAAGCAACTCCATCTTCTTCCTCTCAGGGCATGCCATTGTAGGCTTTGCTGAGGTGTTTATGTAGCTGCAAAATAGCTCCTGGTCCTAAGGCTGTCAAACCAAGTACTTCCAAATAAATTATGCCCAAAAGCTCTTTTGTTTTTTTCTTCTTAAGACTATTTTTCTTTAGTGTCTAGAGTCAGACACAGGAACTCAATGATGTTCATGTTCAAGTTAATGAACTCCAAGTGTGTTCACAGCAGATGATTTTGGTGGCTTGCTGTGGCATGATTTATGCCATTTCATGATATGCATTCTTCCAGGCTCGAAATGCATATGATTTTTCATAACAATTAGCTTAGGGACATCACAGATCCAACTGGGCATTTCACTCTGTTATTAGCAGGTATGCTTTCAAAGTGCTGATTTATCTGTAACAGCTTCAAAAACTGACACTATCACCCCCACCACTCCTCCCATGCCCTTCTCCTTCCTCCTCTGTTCAGTACCGTGCTTCCTGAGCAATACCTATGGACAGATCCTTTGGTCCTTATTACTGCAACTTAAGCCTTTACACCCACCTGTTTGGACAGTGAATGTAGAAGTACTCTGTATGCATGTACTTCCTTGTAGCTTATTAATGGCAGCATTTTTCTTCTTAATATTCTGCCCATGTTCCTAGTCACAGGAAGGCTGAATGATGTAGATTGTTTCTTGAAATCTTTCCCTTGATGATTTTTGCTTTCTTTATTCACACCAACATGAGGTACAATCAAGAATAAAAGCCTCTTTTTGAGATATTGATAGGAATAGCACAGTGCTTCCCTCCTCACCCCTCCCCTGCAACCTCTCCCTTTTCTTTTTGTAACAAATGGTAATTTTTATGTAGGGCTTTCTTTGGGAATCAGATTGATTTTGTCTTCCTATTCAGTGCTCATCTGTAAATCCTACAAAAGGGAAGTCTGCATACAAGTCGTCTTTTGAAAGTTCTTTCCTATTCTGAAACCTCATTCCTAGTCTTCATGCTTTTTGCAGGTATTTGCTCTCCAGCTTCAATTTCCTCTCCACCCCGTCCCTAAAAGATGAAAATTCTGCAGCTTTTTATGTTTCTGTTATGTGGAGCTAGTACAGTACATGATAATAATGCCACATGCATTCAGCCTTCTGCAGTGACCCGCAATTTTTTTCTACTTCTTTTTCGCTGAAAGGTGAGATAAGCAGACAGTTAATAATTCTTTCTCTAGAACTATTTTGGGATGAGGTTTATAACTTACTATAAAGGATTTGGTTAGTTAACAAGCTTTGCTCAAAGAGTTAGCCACTCTGTGATATGGCATGCACGTTTTCTTTTATCCTACAAGCTGTACTAAATCATATAAAATCATTAAAGAAAGAGTAAAAAAACTACTAGATTTTCTTAAGTAAAAATCAGATGGCTTATCTAAGTCTCAGATAAAAGCTGTTCTTTAAAAAGTCAAAACTTATTTTGCCCTTATTTTTGCTGGCAATAACCAGATTCACAGGCCCAGTAACAGAATTTCTACAGAACTATTATATTAATACCATATATTTTATTCTTGATGAGCCAAGGAGAAAGAGGATATTCTTTGAATGAATGTCCTATGTTATGTCAGCGATCCTAGTTTTAAAGGCTCCTGAAAAGAGAACACAACACTCCAACTATGCCCCCAAGCATACCCAGGAGGCTTTAAATCTGCCTGCTTGCCAACAAACATATTCTAAAATATAACATTTTAAATACAATTCTTTCTCTCTGAAATAGTACATGAAACAGAGGAGGACAATGTTTGAGATCAAACAGTTACCTGTATCAAAGAGTGAAAACAGAAGAACCCTGGATTCCTTAATCACCTTGGATTCAGAAGCTGCTGATCTCTATCAAACACACATGCTCTGGATCAGGCTCGTGGACATTCATGTCAGCTGCAGATGACAACTTTTTTATTTTTTTTTTTTCACAGAGATGCTAACTAGGGCTCCTAAGGATGCTATTCCTCTAGAGGATGTATACGTAGAAGGATAAGGAAACCAATCTCTGGCTAATGGCAGTTTACAGTACAAATCTCTCAATTGCTATCGTAACAGTTTGAAGTCACTGTTAGCGTGGCATACTGCGCACAGAAGACATCCACTGTCACTGTACATTTTAACTCACTCTCTGCACATGACTACTTCTTTGTTCACAGTCATTAGCAATATTTGGCATCTAGCAGGGTTATCTAATAGGGGAAACTGATAAAGTGCCTCATGCAAAAAACAAACTCATTAACCTTGTTTCCCTAGATAAACAGTTATCAAAAGTGGTCATTTCCTTCATTCATGCTGTTGAGTTTTATTCTGTACCTAGGAAATTCTGCTGCATGTCGTCTTCACCTAATTTATAAAAAGCTCCTAACTCCATTTTTTTGCAAAGAGGAGACCTCACAGCTATCACAATTTCTCTTCTGATCAGATCTTGCTGGGCAGTGCAAATCTGTGAATGTCAGCCACTGCTATTTTTGTTTGTTATCATCTCCCGTTGTTTCAATACATAAAAGGAGCTAAAATCACCCTTACAGTCTCGAAGTAAAACATAACCATTTGCAATTGCCTCTGTAGCACACAACTTTAAACATGCAATATCAATGCAATTTCTTGATACCTATATTCTTCAAGAGACCTTTAAAAGTTTTAGAGATGTACTTAAGGTTACTGCGCTTTCAAGAAAACAGTAGCTTTTTCAAACTGACCAAAAGGGTCGGGTCATATTAGTATGTTTCCTACTCTGTATGACTTGTGGAAATTAACACAAGTACACACCTTCTTTTCTTATGCAAATTATTCAAAAAAGGTACGTTGTTGTATTTTTTTGTATTACAAAATGCAGAGCTCATATGATTCAGCAGTAACTTCAATTAAAATGTTATGCAAACACAAAATTGGTATCAAGCTACACAGGGAAATATTCTCCTTTGGGATATAAAACCAATAAGACAGTTAAACCATGGCAGAGAACCAAGATAAGCAATTATAGATAACACTGTCATACAAGTGCATAACCCTCTACTTTAACTCTTGTTATATGCTCAAAGAAAGAAAGCATATCATATAAATTTTAGTTGTTTTTTATGCATGTATATATGCATACCAGAACTGCTATATGATGTGGGGACAGGGAAGACAACTCCTGTTTACAATCTATAATCACCTTGCTGAGAAATATAAGCTAGAAAAGCAAAATATAAATGACACAATAATGGATCACTAGTGAACCGAACCCCTTCCTCAAAACAAGAGTTTTCAAAAACTGTCTGTGGAGCTTCTTGATAGTTAATCTTATTGAAAACATGCTTTTCAAAAAAAAAACTCAAAAAAAATTAAAAATCAACAACCCTGCCAATTTTAAGCAGTATGTGGATAGCACTGGACCATTCTGGACTTTTTGAAAGAATTTGAAGAAACACTGCACAGGATTCCCACAAGTTTTAATACTTTTGTACATTGGTCAGCATAGATTGATGGTTTGTACAGGAAAGTGAACAAAAAATATTCCTAAGCCCTTCTAACTTACTCTGATATGATAACTAGTATAGATTTTACTGTAAATCATAGCTAAATAAGAGGGCTCTTCCCTGCAAGTTCTCCACTCATTCCCCCTGAATTTCCACAGTGTATTCCTGCTCTTTTGGCTGCATGTGAACAATTTATAGTGAAGACATCAATTTAGTGGGATTTTTCCTTTAGATGTGGACAGTTAATTAGTCTTTGAAAACAAGAGAAAGGGAGGCATATCATAGAATCATAGAATGGGTAAGGTTGGAAGGAACCTTAAAGATGACCTAGGTCCAACCTCCTGCCATCTTTCACTGGTTACTCAAGTCCAGCCTGGCCTTGAGCATTCCCAGGAATGAGGCATTCACAGCTTCTCCTGGGCTACCTGTTCCAGTTCCTCATGACCCTTCCAGTAAAGATTTTTTTTTCTAATATCTAAACTAAACCTACTCACAGTTTAGAGCCATTTCCCCGTGTCCTGTCACTATACGCCCCTGTAAATAGTTTTGTTCTTCTCTCATCAGCTCCTTTTAGGTACTGGAAGGCTCAATTAGGTCACCACAAAACCTTCTTCCTTCCAGCCTGAAGAACATCAGATCTCTTAGCCTTTTTGTCATAGGAGAGGTGGTCCATCCCTCTAATCACCTTGGTGGCCTCCTCTGAACTTGGTCCATGGTTGATTGCCTTCCTGTGCTGGGGACCCCAGAGTTGGAGGCAGCATTTCAGGTGGGCTCTCACCAGAGAGGAGCAGAGGGGCAAAATCCCCTCCCTGGCCCTGCTCCCCACACTGCTTTGGATGCAGCCCAGGGTACAATTGGCTTTCTGGGCTGGGTGTGCTCATTTCTGGGGTCATGCCCAGCCTCTCATCCACCAGCAGCCACAAGTCCTTCTCAGCAGGGCTGCTCTCAATCAGTTCACCCCTCAGCTTGTATTGATAGGGTTGCCCTAATCCAGGTGCAGCACCTTGCACTTGGACTTGTTAAACCTCACGAGATTCCCACTTCTCAAGCTTGTCCAGCTCTCTCTGGATGGCATCTGATTTTTCAGGTGTGTCAACTGGACCACTCAGGCTGGTCTCATCCGCAAATTTGCAAATAAGACCCCTGAGGGACACCACTTTTCACTCATGTCCATTGAGACTCTGAGCCATTGACCACCACCCTCTGGATGTGACCATCTAACCCCTTTCTCATCCATCTCTCCATCCATCCATTGAATCCGTATTTTTCCAGTTTAGAGAGGGAGATGTTCTGGGTGTGTCAAAGGCTTTACAAAAGTCCAGAAAAATGATATCTGTAGCCCTTCCCTTGTCCACTGATGTCACTTCATTGTGTGGACACTAGGTTGAGAGGCAGGAGGTGAAACCATGATGGCTGCCTCAAAGCAGCTTCCTGTAAAGAGGTGCTTTGAGGCAGCTCTATCACAAAAGCTTTATCATAGCTTCCAGTTCCATGATCTTTCCAGGCACAGAGCTGATGCTGATAGGTTGGTAGCCCCCAGGGTTCTTCTTTCTACCCTTTTTAAAATGGGGTACAATGTTTCCCTTTTTGAAGTCAGCTGGGACTTCACTTGACTCCGATGAGTTCAAATATCATGGAGAGTGTCTTGGCAACTACATCAGCTAATTCTTTCAGGACTCTGGAGTGCATCTGTTCACCATCAGGCAGATGAGCACAAGCTTAAATGATCACTGAAAGGGAAAACTTTTGGTGGACAGAAGAGATGTACACTATCTGTGGTAAAGCATGGATAGATTTCACAGATATGTACAGTGTTAGCAGCCAAACAGAAATATACAAAGGAAACTTCTATGGCAAGATTAATTTCATGTTAAAGTTCTTGCTTCAAATGAATGAGAAACTTTTCTCTAGGAAACAAAATGCTGTATTGCCAATCAAAACAGCCACTGTAGGGAAGTCTGTCACAAGCTAAATCTATCTGTATTGGGTTAGTTAGGTGCTGGAAGAAAAAAGCACCAAAATTAAAAGGGATAACTGTAAAAGAATATAATGCAATTCTTTCTCCGTAATCTTGATTCCATTACCTACTTTGTGATTCTTTCAGGAACTAACTCCCTGCTGTGAAGAGTTTTAAAGAAATCTGCATCACAGTAATGGTTCACTGTAGTTTTCTGCAAAGACAGATCTTGCAGAATTCCTTCTTTATGTTTTTGTTTTGCTGTTGTTTTTGTTTGGTTGGTTTGGTTTGGGGGTTTTTTGGGGTTTTTTTGTTTGTTTGTTTGTTTGTTTGGGGATTTTTTTGGCCCAGTTGCATGCATCCTTAACATTGCATGCTAACACAAGGACTCTGAATTACACATATTTAATAAAGCATCACCAAAATCAAATTATGTGACTTCTTTATGGTTTCATCAATTATTCCCTATGGGTGATAGCAACAAAAACTCAGCCAAGGAAGGCTTCTGCTATATTTATACACCCTCAATCTTCGATTAGTGTTTGAAGCATTTCCAGAATATAGCTACTATAAATTATTTACATTTATAGTATCTTAGGATCTCTTCTATATTTTTTTAGCCTATTGAAATGTCAATTTTTCTTCTAAATAATTTGGATTTATCCAGTTCCACACCACCAGAACTTGTTCTGTTTTCCTACTGGATTTCCCCTACACTCTGAAATGTGATGTTTTTCTAATGTTGAGTAGGAAGTTAATGCCCATGTAATTTTTGTACAAAATTTTGTATCATGATTTTACTTCATTCAATGAAAAACACTAATTTCTTCTACTGGCAAAAGGTTTATCTTAGAACTTTATTTACTGAATTTACTTCTGGTGTTACTTTTCTGACCTGATGGCCCCTTTGTTCAGGACTGAATAAACACTGAGGCATATACATATGGATCTGGAAACACTTTGGATCATACTTCTGAATGTCCATGAGCTTTTACTGACCTAATCCAATATACCCATAACTCCGAATAATTATTATAAGCTTCTTCACAGTCTCTTGAGGTAGCCTTAATGGATCAGGTCAGCCATGACAGGAATGTGGCTATTCTGTTTCCAGATAAAGGGCAGGGCCAGCTCAGCTGGCTGCACCATCTTCCCATCTTGCATTCCAAGAAGGAGCATGAGATTTTTGGCAACGTTGCATCAACCGGGCAGGCAGACTAGAAGATTTCTGAAGCTTCTATGTAAATAACTGAATAAAACCTTTTATAGCCATTAGTAAGAGGAGAACTATAATACAAATTTAGGAACCAAAACTTAATTTTTTTATTTTGATACATATTTTCTAGCCATCACCTTTGGTTTAAAAAAACTAAGGAAAAAAAGTTATATATAAGTATCAATGGAAACATATAAATAAAATACATATAGGTATTACAGTAAGTCAACATTAAAACAAATTAATGATATCTTTTTCTTATTATTATTTTAAATTAGGAAAATATATTGTAGTTTTGCATTACTGCAACAGTTTTCTTTTTAACTTGAAAGGTTATTATAAATATAATAAACTAAAGTTTTCTTTCCTTGAGCCTAAAAGCAAGTCAGGAGAGGGGAAAATGCTCTACCAAGAAGTCTAATAATAAGAAAGAATAAGAAAATGGGGTAAAAAAAATGGGTGGGATTTTTCTCACTTTTTATGCTAGAGATGGCTCTGCTAGGGGTCATGCCCTGCTCCTGGATTTCTGAGTGCTTCATAGAAAATCTATGTGGCTGAAACAAAACACTATTCAGTACTCTGCACTCTAGACATAGTGCTAACAGCTAGAAAAGCTATCTACTATCCATTTGTGCTCTAACTTACATTAGCAAAACTCTGTTGACCTCCTTATGGATGGTTCTAAAGTCATGGTGGAATTAAATAAATGGGAGACAGATTTGTTTGCTACAAAAACCTTTTCTAGTTCTAGAGGCAGGGTCCTCTCTTGCTTGTTTTGTTAATTTTTTTCACTGTGAAAAGTACTGCAGGTTCCAAGACAAAATCTTAAGAGACTTACTAAAATCTCAGCTAATACAAGTAAATGAATTAATTATTAATTAACCATAAGATTTAGACATCTAATTCTACAGCTTTGCAGGGAATTTTCTTAATAGTATATTCACAGAGTATACTTATATAAGGATATAATTACTTTTTTGAAAAATAAATGCATGCAAACAAACCAGTGCAAGACATTAGTGCAGCTGGGGAGGAATAACCCCCAGTAGCAGTCCAGGTTGAGGGCTGACCTACTAGAGGGCAGCTTTGCAGAGAAGGACCTGAAGTCTTGGTGGATGACAAGCTGACTGTGAGCCGGCAGTGTGCCCTTTTGACCGAGTAGTATCCTGGGATTCATCAGAAAGAGTATGGCCACTTGGCTGGGAGAGGTCCTCCTGCTCTGCTCAGCCCTAGTGAGGCCACATCTGGAGTGCTGTGTCCAGATCTGGGCTCCTCAGGACAAGGGCAAGGAAGCTGGAGAAGGGTCTGGAGCACAAGTCTTATGAGGACGGACTGAGGGAGATGGCATTGTTTAGCCTGGAGAAAAGGAGGCCCAGGGGAAATTTTATTGCTGTCTACATCTGTCTGAAATAGTTGTAGCAAGGTCAGAGTCAGCCCCTTTCTGATATGCCTCAAGTGACAGGATGAGAGGAAATGGCCTCAAGCTGCATCCAGTGAGGTTTAGATTGGATATCAGGAAATTTTCTTCATGGAAAGGGTTGTCAAACATTGGAGCAGGCTTCCCAGAGAACTGGTTGAGTCCCCACCCCTGGAGGAATTTAAAATCTCTATAGATGTGGCACTTAGGGACCTGGTTTAGTGCTGGACTTGGCTATGCTGTGTTAATGATTGGACTTGATGACCTCAAAGTCTTTTCCAACCTGAAAAATTTAGTGATTTTATCATGACCTATGATTTGATACAAAACTAAGGTACTTTGACGCTCTTTTGAATTTCAATATCATAAATCATAAGAACAGTGACAGGACTATGCAATATTTAATACAACAGGAAAGAACATGAGTATTGGGCGTGATATTGTGTGAGAGAGATGTGAGAGAAATGTTGTAGTTGATGACTCACATAATCTGCTGTTTTCAAAGCAGGAGGTATTTTGCTGAGGTGGGGTTTGCACCCCACAACCAAAGGGGAGGAGAAGGGTTTTTAGGTGTGTGGTGGTAAAACCTCTGATCTGCATAAGACAGGGCATGTGCACCCACCACCAGAGTATAACCACAACAAACTGACCTTTGTTTAGCAACAAGTTGTATTTTGAGCCAAATAAGAGAAAAGGCTGATAAGGAGCAGATCCTGTGAGGTGGGATAATGCTTTTTATCATGTCCCCAAGGAGGTATCACGTAAGCCTGAAGATATCATCTCTTCTTATAAGGCCTAACTGGCTCAACTAAGCAGAGTATATAGCCATCATGTCTTAGAAGGAGTCATAATCCATCAAAGACCCTCAAAACAGCCCCAGACTCATTTCTGGGGCTTTCTGCCAGAAGACTCTGCATGATCCACAGTATTGCATCAGGCAGTGTAAAACTTCCCTCCAGGGGCTGTGTCTGGGCATTCCCACTTGAACCTGAACACACATTAACCCACTGAACAGTGTGTTTCATGGGCTTTCTCCTGAAGGATCGAGACAGTGACCATCACTTTGACCAATGGACATCGAAATTGCAACCATCGAGTCTCATCACTGATATCATGGATGGTAATATCTTTCTGGTACCTACTCTTACCCTTCCTTTCTCTTTCTTAAGTGATATTTTTATACTTTTATATTTCTATATTTTTGTAGATAATAACCAAAATATATACTTCCTTTACATTGCAACCAAAATAATCTAAAATTAACCTGATACATACATACATACATACATACATACATACATACATACATATATACATACATACATATATATATATATATATGTATTTAGATATCCATGTATCTAGATATCTCAACATCTCAACACTGGTGTTTCACTCTAATCGGCCCCAATTTGTTTATTAACAAGAACCTCAGTTATTCCACCTCAAGGGACGGTTGTAACATAATTTCAGCAGAAAGCAAAACCTCTGTTAATATCTTTGACAATTTCCTATTTTTGGTCTCAGATTTCCAACATCCGTATAAATCAAAAATAACAAGGAAAAGCTCTGACCTCTCTCTGTCTGAACTCATGCCTTCTTCAATCAAAATTTTCTGATTCACTATCATCATACAAAATCAGATATTTCTTTTCAGCCTCTATTTATTAAGCGACAGAAGCCAAAATTGTTTATTCTCACAAAGCAGATTTCTTCTTTCCTCACAGTCATCCACATTATATTACCTTTTGATCCCTTGCAATTGTGTGCCATTAGCAAATTCCACCAACATGCTCCTAGCTATTTTGTTAGGCAAAAGAATTAAACATGATCAACTCTGAAGTGATCCTTGAGGAACCTGTTTACAACACAGTCACAAAACCGTTTTGAATCTTCTCTAAACAATGAATGCATGAAATAAAAAGTTTCTACTTGTTAATCATTTACTCTTTTCAAGATGAACTAGTAAATTTTGTGTACCTCCAAATCAATTATCCTCAAGTTTAGATTCATAATTAATGTCTCTGTGTTAATTTCATCTCAAAAATCAGTCAGTTTAAAGAAATATGCCATGTTACAGCATTATAATTTGCCATTCTTAAAACACTTGGATAGGTTAAGTGTTTGCCTGTGTGCTTTTACATATGAAATTTTTTCTGCAAGAAAATGCTCCTAAGCTACTCATTATCAAGCTCAGAAACCTGAGTATTCAAGTACCATCTCTTTCAAAGTCCTGACAGGATATTGTCCATTTAATATATTTTGAGCACATGGCATTCTTTTCCTTCTACTTCATCTTTAATCTGTCACATCTTTTTTTCCCCTTCACATTAGCCACAGTGCTTGTATCCTGTGACTGTGACAATGTTCAATTTTATTTTAGAATTTTACCTAGATTGTCTTCCTCATTTTATACTGCCATGCTCATTCTTCTTTTTACCTAAATGTATGAAGAGTTTATTACTATTTGTTTTTATTCAGTTTGAAAGATATAAGTCTTTAAACTGTCTTTTTGTCTCCTCACTGTATTACAATTTTATGCATTAAATTCTATTCTGTATCTATAGACCAATAACTTTATTAAATATGTAGTAGAAAGTCTGAAGGAAAACGAAAGCACCAGAGGAAACATATGCTCACATATTTTTGGCATCTTACTATTATAAAATTAATATCTCCTATATACTGTAGAAGACTGAGTGACCCCTCCTTGTGTAGCCAGTGTGGTTCTTAAATTTTTTTCTAAATTTCAGATCACTTTGTCCCTGAAAAAGCATAAGCTAATCTTTCAAGAAAAAAAACCTGTAGCTTCAGCTTCATTCAGAATTTGTTGAATTACAAATCTGTGTATTTGTTGGTTTTCTTTTGGGGATTCTTGTTTGCTTGCTTGTTTTTAAAATCAAATTCACCTTTGCAATTTCTTAGTTGTCCTGTTTGTAAAAACCCATGAATGCTAGCTTTTTGTTTTCCCCAATTAGTCTTCTCACAGTCATGACTAAAAAGAAATCAAAGAACTATAAAACAATGGGGAAGTTAAACCCTGAATTTTATTCCATATTTTAGTCAAGATAAACCTTTCTTATAAATGCTCATCCCTTCTACCTTGCTCTCTTCTGGAAGTCAGTTGCCTCATTTTTCTTAACACAAAAGATAACTATGCGAGCAAGCACTGAATTTTAGAGAATTTTACAGTGATAGACACTAAAAGAGAAAACATCATGCATTTCTGAAGGGAAAAACCCAAATCCCTGTTCCAAAATTCAAGGGCAAATTAAAGAAAGCTGTTAACATCAGCAACGGATCCACTAATTATTTTAGCATAAAATTGCAAAAGAAAATTTAAACTTGAAACAAGTTTATCTGCGTAAAATATCTATCAAAAAGGTTAAAATTCAGGATTTCAAAAAACATTAAGAAACATTATATCATCATTGGACATTTTCTATCATGTAATGTAAATTCAGTGGGTCTTCCAATTGTCTGCAACTGAAAATAGTTAATATAGTAGTACTCTGCTTGTATCAGGTAAATGAAGCTGCTGGGCTTCAAAAGCACTGTCTGCAGAGATGATGTGAAAGTTGAGAAGAGCTAACTCTTGGAAGCCAAATAAAGGTCCTCCTTTCAAGATATTTTTCAGAAGAGTAACTAGTAACAGGTTTAACATATATGTATTTTGGTGGAAAATATGCACCCATTAAAATCTCTTACTTGAAAGTTCATTGCATAACCTCAGTATTTTTCCTACACATCTCCAAGCACATATACAAAATAAAACCAAACAAAGTAACACTGGCTGGCTTCCTTTTCTTGTACAGGACTGCTATAATCACTGAATCAAACTAAGTATTTTAAACAGATGATTATGTTAATTTAAAATGGCTTGGTTGATGTTTATGCAGCATTTATGCTTGTACTTATTTTATTATGAATGGTTTGTTAAACAGCTATAACTGGTCAACCAGCAGCAAAAGTAAATTCGTTTTAAGGATTATTGCCTAATAAATAATTTGCTGAGGCTTATCTAAGCCCTATTTAATAAAATTCCTAGTCCCTAAAATAGAGCATATTCATTTGTAGCGATTACTAATAGTTTAGACCTGTCATGGGCTCTGCATGTTTTACCACAGACTTTATGATACCTACAGATAGGTAGCCATTAAAATTAAGCATTTTTATTATGCAGCTAGGTAATTTTCAAAATGATGCATTTAGTATCTGTAGAAAAACAGAGCTTTGAATAATATGTTCACATTCTTTCAAGGATGCTTGGTAATAATATGCTACTTTTCTTCTGGAACAGAAGAAACAAAATTCAGCAACAGTTAAAATATTCACCAGCGGGAGATGAGACAGTGCCACCTCTGGCTCCTAAAAATTAAATGGCCTTTAGTGTCATGGCAGACCTAAAGATGTATCCTCCTACATGTAAAATAAAAGGTAATGAAATACATAAAAAAGGGGTATACGTACAACAACAACAATAAAAAAAATCTTAGTGGAAAAGTCTGAAAATAAGATAACGAAGGAGTATCTGTCCTTACTTAGGAACCAAAATAAAACATTAGACTTGCAGTATTGGAAGTGAACTTCCATGGCAAGTTCTGATTTATTGCCTTTATAAAACAGAGAATCCTGAAATAATTTGGGACAAATTGAACTTTCTCTGCCCATGATTCTTAAAGTTCAAAGTAGGGTTATTAGAAAGACTTCTCTGTTTCAGAAAGGTGGATCAGAGAGAAGACTTTGTTGGTGAAAAGCCTGTCCACATCCATTTTGGCTAAGTGGTACATTTCTCTTCAGTGGTTATTTTCAGATTGGCTTTTAATTTGCAAGTTTCTGAATGTAATAAAATTGTGATATCTTTGAGTGGGGAAAATTATATTCACTGACTTGCTTCCACCATGGTCTTGCTGAGTTTAGGTGCTTGATAACTTTTGCAATGTTTGGAATAAAAGCTTGATGAATTTATCTTGTCAGCTGAATATAAGGTCGTTCAACTACTTTCTCCTCACTCCCTCCCCCACTCCCTCTGAGAAGACTGTGATGGTCAAAATACAGTTTGAATGGCAGTAGAAAATGTTTCTGAAATAAGGTGAAAACTCTGACTAGTGTTACCTATTTTGCTGGTAAAAACAGAATACCTGTTAATAAATTATGATGAATAGTAGATATATATGTTTGGAGTTCTTTTGAAGTACAAGTCAATTATCACTAGAGTTGAAAAAAGAAAACGAAATTGGTTCTGTGTATGTTGTTAGACTATCCTGAATAATTTATGATTGTTACCTTAACATGAGTTTCCTAAAATAATATATAATCTTTAAAATAATGAGATGTAAATGCAATACCAGTTTCTGAACTCTCCTTCTTTGTTAATTGAAGAGATAAATTAATTTACATATTTAAATATTACAATTGTAAATATAAATTGTAATTATCTTACTTGGATACTGCTATTCATCAAGAAGATTTTTAAAAATTAAAAAAAGTTACTTTTTGGTTTTTTACTTTTTTTTTCCTTCAAGGGAAACTCATATTAGTTAAAATCTAAAGACTACCATTATGAAGATCTTTTCTTTTCAGGAATGTCCTATTAATGGCTAAACTTCTTTTCGTACAGAGAAAACAAAATACTATTTATTTTCTTAAAGTTTAGGAATATCTTTTGCCTTAAAAAAAAAAAAGTCAGAGAACTTCTTGTAGGTTGTTGCTGAAAAGGTAACAGTCTCCAGGCAACCTAAAATTTTACAAGTCCTTATGATTCTACACTTTGTCATTCCAATATCAAAGAACTCAGTGGTAGGTGTAAGGTGTGCTTTTTTCTCCTAATAGTGCAATTTAAGTAGAGGCATTTGGTTTGGATGAAAATAATAGGTTCTTATCATCTTCCAAGTAGATATGTATTGTAAAGGGAAACTTCAAAAATATCACAGAATCACAGAATCACAAAATCAC
>VXBQ01000649.1:1344836-1426933 GCA_013400175.1 Phainopepla nitens | reverse complement strand
TCCTTTTCAGCCGGCTGTTGACCAGTCCCCCCAGGTCCCTTTCTGCCTGGGCACTGTCCAGCACACCATCCCCAGCCTGTTACGCTGCAGGGGGTTTATTGTGGCCAAAAGGCAGGACTCAACACCTGGATTTATTAAACTTCATATACTTAAGACATCCCCAGGGAAAGAGGAGATAATTGTCCTAATTTGGAAGTGGTGGAATATATGCGAAAAAATCAGAGCAGACAAAGTAAGCAGTTTTTAAAGTAAAATAATACTGCAGCTATCATTTAATTCACGGTCTTGTGGCGACTACAATTTCTGCCATTTGTCTATAAAATTACAACAAGTTTGGATCAAAAACACTGTTAAATTTTGCTTATTTTTGCAAATTAAAAATAATTGTTGTTACTTATCAAACATTCAAAAACAGATTTTTCAGATTTAAAGACCTTGATGCTTTTTTTTCTTTTTGACTAACAGATATGAAAGCTATATGAAAAATCATCTTCTTTACAGGTAATTCAGGGCAGAAGTCTAACACTTATTGCCCTTGATCATGGAAATATCTTACCTCATGCAGACTAATTATAATTTTTCCTTCGACCGTTTTCAAGAATGCGTATTTGCCTTTTAAATCTTTAGAGTGTCTTAATCATATTATCTTCTTAAATATTGGTACTCCATCTGTTAAACTATATGGGAAATTTCATAAAAGGGAAGAAAATGCTGAGAAAAAAAAAAAAGGTGAAATGTCTGTTTGTGGTATACAAGTGAATCTACCTTTTGTTGTCCAAATAAACTTAAAGATGTCTGGGAGGTACAGCGGTAAGAAATCAAAGCTCTCCACTGAAATAGTGGCTTGTAAGTAAGGAATATTAAGTAACTTTCAGTGTTTTATCTCTAGACATAAAACTGTTCAGGTAGATCTCAGTTCTGTGGAACTTTACACAGTTTTAACTTTACAGGTGTGATTAGCCTTATTGAACACAAAGTGCAGGGCTTAAGAAATGCCTTAATAATTTCAAGAGTAGAGCCACATTTATTAAATAATTCAAAGATCTTTAAAGATTAATTCTATTTTATAGACATTTGGTATAAGCAGGATTTTTTTTCCTCTTCTATGCAATTTTTCCTTCAGAAAAGTGCACAACAAAAATATCTTTACAAAACTCAAACAGCAGAAGCTGAATAAATTAACCTGTAGACAGAAATGTCTAGGAACTTTCCAATGTAAAATTTTTAAGAAAGGAAGTAGGGATCAGTCTAAATCTAAATTTCTCCAACAGAAATTTAATCAGGAATGTTTTCTAACACTGAAGGTTTAATTCATAGAATAAAAAGAGATGGAGGAGACAAAAATTCAGACAATAGACTTCTAAATCAGATTAGTGCTGGATAGTGGAGATTCAGTTCAGTTTGACACAGGCTGTAGCTTATTTTGCTTAATATAACTAGGTGTCTGTGTCACTACTGAAAGCATTCTATAGATATACATGCCTAATTCAATATGGATTGGAATATATCTAATTTAACATATCTTTTTATCAGAACAGTTGACTTCATCATTAGGTAATAGAGAAACAGAGACATGGAGTACTAGGGCTCACATCAGAAGATCACCCACTCTGGTCTTCTGCTTCTGGACGTGACTTACACATCTACGTGCTACATGACAGACCTTTATGCAGCCTCTTCATAAATGATGAAGGAAGCGGCTTAAGTGGGTATAATTTTCTAGCTGGATTTTAAACCAACATGCTAGTTAAATGGCCAGAGTTGTCTATAATCAGCATATACCTTAAGAAAAAATTACCATTACTTTGTCTCCTTCACTACCAAGACTTCTCTCATTCTAGAATCTCATAAAAAAACAACTTCCTCTTCTGATACAGATCCTCATGGAAGTCCCATTGAAGCATATGGAAGACAGAGAAGAGAGTAGAGATAGTAACATGGCTTCACCAAAGGCAAATCCAGAGTTGTGCTGCTGGGCTAATCTGGCGGCCTTTTTTATGATGATGTCACTGCATCAGTAGAGAAGTAAAAATCAGCTGATGTTATTTACCTGGTCATTTTTAAGGCCTTTGGCATGGCCTTATGTAGAAGAATACCTCCTTGAGCGGGGATATGGAGTGTTTTTGCAGAAGTTGGACAATCCAGCCTTGTCTGAACTGTGGCCTAATTGGGGCCTGCAAAGGCCTGTAGAGGTCTGAGTTGTGACGCAGTTGAAATTAATTTAATCTATGTTTTTTGTAAGTATGCCAATTATAGAGTGTGTTAGAGACAAGTTGAAATAATGAGTCAATTAGACAGAACCTTGGTAACAATTGGAATGTAAACTATTTTGTCATATATAAGAGATAAGCACAACAAATAAACGTGATTTCGCCATTTTCAGTGCATCAGTGCAAGCATCTTCTTCTTCTCTTTCCATCTTTCCCAGCTCCTTGTTGAAGGTACCCTGTTTCATCTACTGCCTCACATCACATGCTTGATGCTAAATTGGAGAGGTTATGAGTTTGATGGATATACTGTTAGATGGATAAAGAACTGACTGGGTGGTCACATTCAAAGAGTTACAGTCTATGACTCAATGCTCAAGTGGAAACCAGTAACCAGTGGTGTCCCTCAAGAGTCCATATGAATACCAAAGCTATTTTACATCTTCATTGATGACACAAACCAGTGGGATTAAGTGCACTCTCATCATGGTTTTGGCTAACACCAAGATGAATGGTACAGTTGATATGTTAGAGGAAAGGGACACCATCCAGGTGCACCTTAATAAGCTTGAGGAGTGGTACTGTATGAATCTCATGAATATCAACGAGACCAATGTAAGGTCCTGCACCTGGGTCATGTCAATCTCTAACACCAGTACAGACTGGAGGAGGAATGGATTGAGACTAGTCCAGAGAAGAAGGACTTGATGTCCACCATCCTTGTGGATGAAAAAATTGGATGTGATCATGCAATGTGTGCTTGCAGCCTAGGAATCATATGCTGGGCTGCATCAAAAAAAGTGTAGCCAGCAGGTCAAGAGATGTGATTCTCCTTCTTTACACTGCTGAGACCCTGCCTGCAGTACTGTGTCCAGCTCTGGGATCCTCAGCACAGCAAAGACATGAACATGTTAGAGCAAATCCAGACGCAGGACACAAAAATCATCAGGAGGCTGAAACACTTCTCCTATGGACAGGTTCAGAGACCCGGGGTTGTTCATCCAGGAAAAGAGAAGGGAGACCTTTCTGCAGCCTTTCAATACTTATATTTAAGTTATAAGTAATATAGAGAGAACATTTTTACCAGGGCCTGTAGCTACAGCACAGAGTAATTGGTTGAAATGGAAAAAAGATATATATTGGATGGAAGGATGAAATTTTTTACAGTGGCTGTTAGGAGACACTGAAACAGGTTGCCCAGAGAAGATTTGGATGCCTCATCACTGAAGTGTCCAAAATCATGTTGGACAAGGCCTTAAGTAATGTAATCTATTGAAAGTTGTGCCTTATCCATGGCATGGAGTTTGGACTAGATTATATTTGAAGGTCCCTTCCTACGTAAACCAGTCTATGATACTGTGCATTATGACTTAGTATTTGACATACTTATATGTCAACCTTCTGAGATGTTAACTCACAGGAATTCAGAAAACTTTGTAGAGAGACAAAATCAGAGGACAAGATAGATTGGAAATCATAAGAAAAAAAAATTCTGAAACATTTAAACGCCTCTTTTTTTAATGTTCCAGGTTTCACTATATACCAGATACAGTCCTACAGTCAGAGAAAAAAGCTCTTAAAATACTGGTATTCAGATAGGATAGATAAGGACAACTGATTTATCTGAGAATAGTTAAGTCATTGACTACAACAATGAAAAAATATATATTCATAAATTCATTTTGATTTTACTGAGATTTAACAACTGCATAATTATATAGTCCTAGGCAAATATATTAAAGTAGAGGGAGATTTAAGTAGGACATGGCTTTGTGCTGCTTTTCTGTATATGTGGGAGTTTGTCTACATGCATTTAGAAAATATGAATTCCTAATGTGCTATTTGAGTTGCTGTATAATCTGCTTAGAGAAACATAGTTTCATCAGAACTTTGTCAAGGTATAAAATAGAATAACAGACATGTAACATCCTTGTATTCCTTAATTAAGATAAAATGAAAGCTGTAATTAACATAGCAGCTTCTTACTACTTTCTTAACTTGATTTTTAAATTAGGGTAGAAAGGCTGGCCATATTTAAACAGAATTTGAATTTTTAATCCTTTTTTGGGTTATTTTACTTTCTTAAGTTGCTGAGCAGGAAGACTGGTTAGGATCTGAATGTCTTTAAAATTTAGTTTTTAGAAGATTACCTTTAAACACCCTGATTCAGAACTTGCCAGTGTTTTCAGTGCTAAGTTGTTCTCATGTAAAATATTTGAAAAGATAAAAATATTCCCAGAAATTGGCCAGATAAAGGGGAAATGGATATCATAGATTTTTGCAATGTCTTCCTGTTGATTTTTTTGTTTGTGTTCTCAAAATGGACACTTCTAAAAGTCTGAATAATATATTTTCCCTAGGTTTTAAGAAAACCTTGTGCTGAAATCCACAGAAGAATTTTATTTTTTTTCAATTTATTCTCCAGTTGAAATCCAGCTCCATAATTCAGTAAAATGCATTTTTGACTCTACATTTTTGAATCATGCTAATAAATCCTAAATGCAAAGTTTGGACTTAAAAATCTTTCTTGCACTTGGGATAAAAAAGGACAAATTTATGAATCATAACTGGAGAGATGTTCAGTTAAGATCAGCCTTATAACTTCTATCAGATTTGGGGTTGGCATTCCAAAGACGTAGCCCTTCTATGCTATATATCAGTACTCACTGAGCAAGCCACTTTAAAAAACCACCTGTTTTTCAGGTGAACATTCTAACAACACTCTGTAGGCATAAAATGAGGCAGAAAACCACTTAAAAGACTGAATTATTTTCTTTGCAACCTGTAATGTTTTAGAAAGCTGAGAGCATGGAAGACTTCTCAGTATATGATGAATTTTAAACAGCAGTCCTCTAACCCTCAGTGCATATTCAAGCTGAAGAAATAGGTTGAGCCGAATGTAGGGCACAGTGGAAAAACTGCGCTTCTGGCTGTTGCTCAGGTACAGGAATTTTCAGTTGAACAGTCCAACTGCCACAACCCCCATGCACCCTGCCTAGAATCATATATGGTGCTGCTCTTCTTCCATTCTCTTTGCTCTAAATCTGGGTTAGTATATTAAGGATGCCAAAACTGTGTCACTGTAGGATCATTTATGTTACGGAAAATGGTGTCTGTCAGGTGCTATCCCCTGTCACATAAAAAACAGGAAAGGCATCATAAATTAAAAGTTCTGTAAGTTAGTTAGCCACCTGATGTCTTGCTCATGATTCTTGCTGGGTCATCCAGAATAGCTGCTCACCTGCTTTAGTCACAAGCACTATCCAGGGACTTTGGCTGGGATAGGAAAGTACAACGGTAAAAAACTGCATCTTTTTCATAAGGGTATTAATAAATACATTAAAGATTCTGGGAATATGACAGAATCTTTGCTGCCTCTGAGATATTTTATATACTATGAAATACAATGAAAAGGTATCAGAGGTAGAATTCCGTTACTACTTTAATATGAATGCAGGTGGCACTGCAAGTGATATTTTCAGAATAAAATGAATGTTCTTGCCTTACTAAACCCAATCTGCTAGGTGAATTTTTTGTCAGAAGAAGTGTTGGAATGGACTGCTAAAACTGTTGTTATAGCCAGAAAAGTGGCTGTCAATGTGGAGTTTGTTATTTAAAATATCAGCTATTCTTTGGGTAAATCGTGACTACTTTTATGTCTAAAGTAGGCTTTTACAACAGCTAACACTAAAGTACTAATTCAGCTATAGAAGACATTGGATTTCACTCCATTTCATGAAGGTGTTATTTTTGTTGATATGATATTTGATTGTGGTTCAAAAATCCTTATTACAGACAAGAGTCCAGGAAAAAGGAGACAAAATAAACCAATCTTCTAAACTCAGTTTGAATTCATAGGTCTGACAAAGAGGAAAAAAAACTGAGTAAAAAAAAAGCATAAAACAAACAAAAAAATCCAAAATCATTCTCACACACTGTGAAAACTGTCACTATCTTTTTTCATGGTCAAAAGCAGTTAAATGACATTTTATCTAAATTCACCAATGTTAAATGTCCTAATTTCTCCTATAGGTTACATCTATATTATTAGAAATGAGCTAGTCACCTGTTTTCATAAAATACACTTCATTCTCCCTCTCACAATTCTTCCTAATGAGGAAAGAAGAGGTCTTGTCATCCATCCTACCTATTAAGAACAATATTTGACCTATAATAACACCTCTTCTAAGTACCATCTAGGATAGAACTCATTGTCATGAGCCAAAACTATGCCAGAGATTAGATGGGGAGGAGTGACGGAGGGGATCTAGGATCTACAGCTTTAACAAATGTAAAGTAAGTTGAAGCATTTTTGTCTGCAAATTACATTTTAGTGGCATCAGAAGATTAAAATCTTCTGAATATGTCATTAAAAATTGAAGCCAAAATTATTATTCAATAAAAGGTCTTCTAGATATTGAAATAAATGGAGATCATTGCCCATTGGTGCAAAGAATTACTAAGGCAATAAAAAACACCTTTTGACAAAATGCTAAGCATTTCCTCATCAAAATTAACTCTGACTGGCTAAAGTAAAAATCCTAACCATTAAAACTTAAAAAAAAATAATATGACTAAACAAATTTTTGCTCCTTGGATGAATTTTTAAGTGCAGTGACTGTGATAAGAATAGCATTTTACTCGTTCTGAAGTGAAGGTATTGTTTTAGCATATGGAGCATTATCTGGCATTGTACATCCAGTGTTTGTACATTCAGCTGAGAGTCTGGATGGTGAGTGAGATGATATAGCTCAAGAACATTAAGAAGGTTGCCTCCTCTACCAGTCAGTTGTCTACACCATCTTCTGGTTCACAGTCAGCTGGCTTGGTCATAAATAAGCTTCTGACAGCTAGAGCCCACTGCATGGATCAAAGCAAAATCAAAAAGACCTTGGAAAGGTTATACGAGAAATTGAAACAGCTTAGGATTTGATTCCAATGAAATTTAACATGGTCGGAAGGCATAAACTTAAGGTATGGTTTTGTCAGAAGTCCCAGGATATGCTAATTAATTTTGCACAGCCAAGATCTTAGCTAAAAAGAAACTTTCTAATCAGTTATTTTCTTGTCCAGACTAGAAGCTAAATTAATACTGCAAAAATCAGAGTGGTTACCTTAAAAAACAATTGTCTTTTTTTTTTTTTATTGCAGCAGCATTTGTATCATTGGTGAAGTGATATATTCATCTGAAAATAGGCTGAAGTAATTTTCACTTTAATCCACGTTTCAGATTGTTAGAATTGTACCAAAGGATTTTAATGTAAAAAATAATTAAGTCCTGGTAGTGGTCACTGTTGCAAGGCACACATCAAAACTTCAGTGTAAAAAAGTATATCATGTTTGTTCTCAAAAGAGTTTAGTCTTCTAAGCAAGAAACATGAGTGAATAATTAATGCTTATTTAAAATTATCCAAATTTGAATACAAGAAATAAATAATAGTAAAGTAATATCAAAAATTCATGTGATAAAACATTGTTACAAATCATTTACGAAGTGTCTTGAAAGCTCCTTTTTTGATGAAGTGACATTATATATCCATTGTTTTTCCTCTGAGATCAGTTGAGGTTCAAGCACTGTCAATAAAACAACATTCACAGTGACTTACCCATCCTTCATGTAGTGGCAGACATCATCAATCATTTCCCCTTCAAGAAAAGTTCAGATCTGTCTACGTGAATCCATTTGAGTGAACATAACTATTGCATTTGAGTATCTTATAAAAAGGAACATTAAGTCGTGGCTGAACAAGTGAACTCTATTTATCCCTGCTCTCCAAAAATTTAGTGAGATCCATTTCTCCTTTTTCTTTTTTTTTTGACTTCTGTTTTAAGCTTCTTTTGTTACAGAATAAACAAGTAAAATTCAGATTATGTTCTAATGATCCTATCATCTGTGACTTACACTGTTTTGGCTAACATTGCAGTTTATTTTTTCAGTTTTGTAAAATGCAAGTCTGTGAGGAAATCAGGACCATTAATCAATAGAAACTTTTATGTAACTTTGTATTCATAAATAAAGTAAAAAATACTTTCAATAGCTCAGCATGGAAACTAGTGCAAAATAGCACTAGTTAAAGAAGATTTTTTTAAATCTTGTACTGTTTGAAAGCAAAGAACTTCACAAGCTCTCTTTGATTAACAGTATTCCTCAAGAAGTACCATAGTGTAATCATTAATAACAGATTTCAAGGTTTATCGTTCCATTAGAATCAATCACTGCTGTCTCCTTCTTTGGAATAAAATGTTCTCATTATTTGTCTTCCATTTGTTGATTTCAGACTCCAGTGAAGATTACTAGGGATGGTGATGCCCTGGCTACAGAACAACCTAATGCCTGTTGCCTGCTTGTGAAGAGACTGTGTTACAGCAAAGGGTGAAGAGTCTTCAGTAAAAGGAGAAGAAATTACCTCAAAGGGGAAGCAACTCATCCCTACTGTCATTGCAAAAAAATTAATCAGATGAGATACTCATTCGATGCATTAATTAAACTCTGCCTTTACCAATTCTATAAAGTAAATTTTTCATGATCCTGACTACCCTAGACTACTTAGAAACACTGATGTCCTCATGTTGGTCATCTAAATGAGGTTATTACCCAGTGTCCCCAGTACTCTTTACTTTCTCTGACATAAACAGAATGTTCCTTGGGAATCATATAGCACAAAAGGAAAGGAAGAAAAACAGCTTAACAGTTACTTGGTATTATTTCCTTCCTGGAAAAAACAGTAGATACTCATTAGTTGTAGACAATCCAGACAGTTTGTTAACTTATTTTCAAACAATGATAATTTCTACATGCTCTTCTAAAATACACCTTCACAGTTTCTTTTGGAAAAGCCAGATGTGTCACAGATTTATTCTGCTAACAACAAGGTGTATGTTTCTGAATATCACATTGTTTTCTATTGTTCTTTTTACTTTAAAGATTTTGTCTGGAAAGCTTTAAACTTATTCCTCACAGAATGATATCTGACAATGGTTTTCCCAAAAGATTAACTCAGAATTTTAGAAGTTTTCTCCAAGAAGCAGGCAGATGACTTTTAACAATTTGAAGCAATGATTTTAGATCAGTGGACAAGTATTTGGACTTGTGCACAGCTATTTGGACGGCTGAACTAAAACTTCCTCAGAGTTTAGGATGGTAGTGCCATTCAGGATTTGTACAAGTAGCACCGTGCCATGCAACACCACACTATATAGTTATTTGATTTTATTTGCATAAGCAACTCAGACTCCTGTTAGGACTGGTGGACCTATGGAGGAAGGAGCTGGAGTTGGTTTGCTAGAAAGACTTGTGAACCTGTGAAAAGGATACAAGCTGCGGCATTTTGTGGAAAAATGCAGCCCTTGGGAAGGACTGACATTGGAGAAATTATTGGAGGAGTCCCTCATGTGGGAGGGACCCCACAGCAGAGCAGGGAAAGAGTGTGAGGAGTATTTCCCCTGAAGAGGAAGGAGCAGCAAAACCAGTTTGTGATTAACTGACTGCAACCCCCATTTCCTGCCCCCCTGCAGTGCTGGTGGGAAGAAAATAGAGACTCCATCAGTAAAGTTAAGCCCAAGAAGAATGGATGGGTTGGGGAAAGATGTTTCTAGGATTTGGCTTCATGTTTCATTTCCCTACTCTGATTTTAGTGACACTAAATTAAACTAATTTCCCAAAGTTGCGTCTGTTTTGCTTATGACAGTATCTGATTGTGATGACTTCCTCTCCTTATCTTGACCCATGAGCCTTTCATAATATTTTCTTTCCCCTGTCCAGCTGAGGAGGGGAGTGGCATAGTGGCATTCATGACCACCTGACATCCAGCCAGGATCAATCCATCACACATGGTCATACCAAGGTAGAGATGACTCTTTTATTTTGAATCCTAACTAGTAATGTATATAGTGGACAGAGAGGCACCAACTTACCGTGTAAGGCAAAAAACTAGAAATGCAGGAAATACAACCAAATTCTTAGAGAACAAAGCTGATATTTTTCAGATGAAAAGGAGGTAGAAACCTTCTAAGGCAACAGAAAAGAAGAAGAATGAGATTAGTCTGTGACAACAGATGTCAGACCATATTTCCAAAAAGTATTTTAATTTAGAAGAGATGTTGAAGTTTCTGAATTCCGCTGCTTTCTTTAGTTGAACGATTAGCACAGGAGAAGGCCTCATCCAAAGCTGATTGTAATAAACTGAAAATCTTCCACCAGTTACATTAGGCTTTGGAACAAACCCACGTTTTATATGTTCGTAATTTGCAAAGTCCAATTTCCCTTTCAGTTATACTATCTCATAAGCCAGATCTTGTAGATAATTATACAGGCCTGAAATTCATAAGCAGTAGTCATAAAACTGTTGAACCAATCATATATAAAAAAAAAAAAACTCAGAAAAACAACTGCTCCGTGACGCTTCTGAGCTGCAGGGAGAACTGAAATCTCCCTCTCATTCTGAATCAGCCCCAGACACAGTGCAACATGTCCTTATATCTGCCACTGATGTGAGGCTGTGGGATTAGGGACATTAATGCACACGTCCATCTCACGTGATATTTTATTCTTAGTATCAGAAATAATAAAAATACAAGTGCATCAGTGAATTAAGTGGAAAATGGATAGAAAGCTTTTCAAATGCACAAGTGGAGCTGGCTATTACCACCAGTGTCTTACACAAACCTTCCATGTTATTTCTTTTTGTACTCTTAAATTACAGCTTAGCAAAAGAATACCTGCAAGTGAACTGTAGCAAGTAATAGGTTTTCATGTTATCCTCTATCAGATGTCATTTATAAAATGAGTTCTTTAAGGGTTTCTGAAAAAGGGCAAATCCCATTGATTGCTTATGTTTAAAACAGAAAAGCAAGCACCTGAATAACACAGAGAGTAATTCTTTCCAGAGACAGAACTACTTTTCTAGTTTGAACAATACACCATTTTGCTGTACTGATAATTCCTTACAAGAATAATTAATGGTCATGTGTTTTATTATATAAATTATGATTAAATTTTTAAAATCACAATATGTGGCTTAGGATATTCTTTCAATATAATTTATGCAGATTTTATTAAAGAGTCAGACTAATATCTTTCTAAAGATATGGAATAGTCAATTACACTGTAATTTCTAATGACTATGGGGAACTCTGAATGCTCAATGCCTAAAATTATAATGATGTGTTGCTGTAGTCATTACGTGAAGATTACCACTTTGATGGGGTGCACTGACCTCATTTTTATCATCGCTTTTCTTTTCTTTAAAGCCATCTCCACTATACATAACACACATGTTTTTATAATACTTTGGAGATAGGGAATTTATTTTTACAAATAATGAGATATTTTTCTTTTTATTCAAATATCTTTAGACTCATATATATATCAGTGTGATAATTACAAGCTAATTTTTTTTTTAAAGTACCTATTTACTATATAAATTTTTTGAAACAAGCCTTTCATTGACTCTAACAATGGAATATGCACTGTGTTGTGATATAACTACAGTATTTTTCTTGTCTGCTGATATGTGATTTACCTGTGTTTACTGTCACTTTCTGATCTATATAAGAGGCAAAAAGACTTTTCTGAATTAAATCTTCCTTCAGTGAGAACGTCAGAAAAAAATATTCGTTCATGGTATTAAGTTCACCATTGATCAAGGTGGCAAAACACAGTCTTATAATCCACCAGTCACAATGTACACCTGCCATGATTAATAGCTGTCATTTAAAAAATCTTCACTGTATTTCAAGCCTGAATCTGTCCTGTTTTGAAATCATAAAGAAAGAGCACCATATTGATATTCACACAATAGGTCTTTCAGGATAAAATTATTGAAGTTTATAGTTCACATATTTTATTGTTTTTATGTACATATTTTAGAAAAAATACCCACAAAATTTGCTTATAAGAGTCAACAAGTTGATGGCAGCAACATTCGGCAATTTTAATTTTTTTCTAGATTGGCCTGTTATTCTTTTTTTTTCTTTTTCTTTCTTGCATAGAATATGTAGATTTTTTCACAGAAGACATATTGAGTTATTGTCAAGAGAATTGCACACCAATACTTCTTTATCTGAGTATAAGCAGACTAATGATCTTTTGATATAGAGTCCTTCACACCAAGACACCTTGACACTTTAAATTAATATAATAAGTAATACAAGAAGGCTGCAGTTTATTAGCCCTTGGAGAGTGGAATTTACTGGAACATAGATTAGGGTAACCACTGGGAAAATTCTTAGGCCATTTCAGTTTAGCACAGCATAAATTCTCAAGCATAGGTCCCAGTGTTTTACTAAATAAAAATGTCTCTTGAATTCAGGTTCTTTCCAGACAGTGATTTCCCAGTCTGCAATCAATTCATATTATATATCACCCAGCTTCAGTCCAGCTTACCCAAGACAATCTGATAGCTGCAAGACTGAAAAACACATTAATAGTATTTGAAAACCATTGTCATCCAAAATTTTGCTTATTCTTTTTAGATTTTAAATAGGAACAGGTTTTGGAAATGTAAAGTAGACAAAATAAATGAGTTTCAGAACACAATAGCTGCATGAATTTTGACTGTAAGGGTTTCCTTTTTTTCACCAATTAGTATTTTTTGAGATGGGCATCCATTTTCTCCAAATCAACCTATTCCCATGGGTACAGTGATGGTGAGCTATGATATATAAAGCACTTGGTAGATTTAAAGCCAATTGTAAATTTATTATTAATCCTTGCAGATCCACAGTATTGTTGATCATAAGAGAGGCATAAAAGTTAGTCTGTTTCCTGGAGGTGTGCTAAAAAACACTCATGACATCCCTTTTTCCAAGAAAAATTATGCAATACTGTACAAACATTTCTGTTATTTGAAGGCTTTCTTTCTATCATCAGAGCAAGTGAAGCATAAATCATGTGTCTGATAAATCACATAAAGAAAAAGCAAAATGACATCTTTCTAGGCAGATTATTTCAAAGCCCAGTTAAATAAATCTATGAGTAATAATCAAGGATAAGGGGAAAAAAGGTATCATAAGCACAAATTGATTCAAAACAAATTTAAATGGTTTAGGATTAACATATTTGAGGTTATTTTTCTAGGCTAGATTTTTTTTTTAGATCTTCAAACAAATTGAGATATTACCAATTTTGAAGACATGGTGAAAGAAAATTATTTTAAAACAAACAATCCAGTAAGGATTTAGTTCTGAGGTAAAACAATCAAACAAACAGTCCCACTCAAATCTCCCCTCCCCACCCTGAATGCAACAATAAAACCTCCCACCTTTCACACTGTGTATTTATAGAGAAATTGCTGTGTAGCTAGCTCTTCAGAGAATTCACCACTTTTCTATAGAGGAATCCTATCCTAGCCTTTTGCTCTTAAATCAACAAAACTTAAGGGTAGCTGCTAGATGATATAAAAAGATGAAGGAATGAAACACATAACTCCAGAAGGCCTCCTAGGAACAAATATAGAGAAGCTAAAGGGGAAGGACATGTAACCTGTGACAGGCTGACCCTGGCTGGATACCTGGTGTCCACCAAAGCCACTCTACCACTCCCCACCTCAGCTGAACAGGGGAGAGAAAATATAACAAATGACTGGTGGCTCAAGATAGGGACAGGGGGAAATCACTCAGCAGTTATTGTCACTGGCAAAACAGATTTCACCTGGGCAAATTGGCTTAATTTATTGTCAGATAAGGAGTACTTAAGCAATTACAAGTCCTACACCACTAGACACAAGCCCTGTAAAAGTCTATGGGAGCTAGAGTGGACCACTCAGAGTGCTGAATGGTCTGACTAATGACACTAGAAAGCTGTCATCTTTAAAGGGTGGCAATCAAGGACAGTGCTTGATGACCAATTACTTCCAACTTACATGATTCTGTGAAATGGAGTTCAGTCATTCTTGGCAAAGGAATTTCAGTCTTCAGTCACTGGTAAGGAAAAATAGAACGGGAAGGGGTTTGCCAACCTCCTTTTCTTTCATGGGAAAGTGAGGGTTTCCATTTCCATTTTCCACTGGATGGGGGCTAAATACTTTATTGTACAGGAAGAGGTACTAAACGAGTTATGAATAGGGATGGCAGGTTATAGAAAATTCCTTTAGAAAGGTTTAAAGGGAAGAGTAGAAAAGCAAGTAATCGACCCCTTTATCACCTAATGCTTTTAGGGATAATTTGTTTTGGGTGTGACAAGAACTCCTGCAGAGTTTAAGAAAAAGTAAAAATAGAGATGCTGTACTCTGCATGCAAATTTCAAGAAGCTCCAAAACCTATCAAGTTTGTTTTGCTTTCTAAACTTACAGAAAAAACAAATCTTGTACAGGACTAACTTACAAATTTTATTGGTATGCCTATGAAACAAATTCTCTCAGAATTTGTTTGGAAATTTTTGATGATAAACATTGGTGAAAAAAGCCTTTTTTTAAAATTTTGCCACTCTCAAGGTGAGGAACAAAATTGTAGAATGCATGAAAATAAGCATGAAAACAATGGCAATGCAGGAAAAAAAAAATCAACTATTTTTTACTCAAGTGCCTCCTCAGTTATATTGAGAGAGAGTCAGAAATGAGAAGGTCTTCGTGTCCACACTCTCAGAGGAGTCCACAGTTTGTTGGTTCTTACCACAACTCCCTGAAAAATAAGCTAAAAATAGCAGAAGCACTGCATAACATTTACATGAAAGAGTTGTATGTGCTTACAAAGCCAGAATTTGTTTTCTTTTATGATAAAGTTCAACTAAAAAGCACAGTACAGGGTCAAATGACCATTTGCTTACAAATAGTCTAAATTATGATTTATTGCTGCAGAGACAAACTACTCAAGCACCAGTATCAGCAGACAGAAATCTGACTTGCTTTCAGAAATTAGGTTAAAAATGCATTTTTTTAAAGTGGTATTTCTGTCATAAGTATCCTCCAATTTGTGCTGGGTTTTTTTGCTTATAAGGAATTAGCTAGTTTTTTTCAGTACAGTCCCTAAAAATATTGAAGGATAATCCTAACACTGATAATATTCCCCATCTGTGAGCCCAGGAAGCCAAAATATTTCAACACAATTTTTCACCCAGAAAAGAAAAATGTCATATATGCTACACATAAATAAGGATATAACTTTTTCTTGGAAAATAAGGCAGCTGGATTGCCATCTGAATTTTCCTTTTTTGAGAACAATAAAGAATTTCCTAGTTGTCACAGCCTTTTGTTGGCTGCATTTTGAGTTACTTTTCTTCATTTAAACTTCTTGATCCTAAATGCTAATTGAAAAAGCTATTCAAAACAAAATCTCAGTCTTGATTCTGAACAAAAACTAGCTACTACATCTAGAGTCTTTATTTGGTGGTACTTCTAGACACAAACTATCCTGAGGTCTTCAGCCCAAACAGGAGGATAACTTCCCTCATTAGGTATTTCTGATTGCAGTATTCCTCCTGCAGTTGTGAGAGAGTTTATTCAAAGAACAAATGGGAAGATGTCTATCCTGACACCAGGAGCCAAATCTAAATATTCTTTATACTTGATATGACTAGATAAAGATGAAATCCATAAAGTATAAAACTGTGTAGAAAAAAAACTTACTTTGTTTAAGAATTTTTTTTTCTTTAGTGAATTGTTTATTTTTATGACGCTGAAGTGTTAACTTGACATTTTCCTCACTTTAAGACTGGAATCTGCCGTGAGAGTTGTAAAGTCACTCTGTCTATCTGATGACCTTGTCTCGTTTATTTCCTCCTTTCCACATCATTGTCCTCTGTTTAGCCTGGTATTCTTCTTATTAAATGCTAACCCTATTTATTTTTTAACTTCCTATCTTTTTTTAATTAGCCATGTGATCAGCTTTAAAGCCTCTGGGAGATGAAAATCCCACATCTGGAGATCAACAACTTCATTTGAACAATTTTGAATCCAAGAGGAAAAAAAAAAGCCCAAAACCAAAACCAACTAAAAAAAACCCCAAAAACCACTCCAAAAGCAACCAACCAACAAAACAAGAGCAGTCTGGTAAATTCTTCACCGTATTTTTTATTAAAGAAAACACATCAATTCTTAATGCCTCAAGCTCAAAATTTCTTTTCTTTATGTATTTCTGCTATCAATAGCATTGTTACAAGTAGCATATTTGGTTATACCTCAAAAAAAAGTGATTTTATAATTAAGGAAGGAAAACAAAAGGTTATATAGGAAAGCTTATTAAAAAGCACATCAGGAGGTGCTTTAGTTTTTTGTGGGTGGATAAATCTACCAACATTTCAGGCTTCTAATGCATATTCTTTATTTTATTGTTAAGTGGAAGATTAGCAGCCTACAGAGTTCTCCATGAAAACTAAATCAGTGTTTCTTTCTCTGACAGATTGTTTTGAGTGAGATTTTATTAACATTTTAATTGCATGAATGGAATGAAATGTAAATATATTATGAGCTTTGCATACCTCTAGGTTCACAAGAATTGACGTAGTTTTACTGAAGTTATTTTTGAGAATGAAAAGGAGACGAGCAATTTATTCCTTGGGATGGTGGCTGAACAGATGTTATTTAAGGAAGTCTACTGAAGCAAAGTCTGCTAAATATAACATTTCACATATATTTTATATTAACTTTTTTTTCAAACAATAAAAAATGCGTGCTTTGGCTACTAAATTTAGGAGCAAGTTTTGAGTAAGAAAACCATTTAAAAAAAAAAAAGAGTTCATGTCAATAAACAATGTGAACACCAGAGAATACATAAATTGTAATGAATAGTTTAGGACAGTGTACTAAAGGCTAAAATGCCCATGATTTCCTTTGAAAATGTAATCCTAACCTGGGATGATAAACATGCTGTATATATGTTAATCTTTTTAGGCTGCCTTAATACTTAGTAGAAAGATGTTACCACTTTCAGGAACCTATTCTTCTCATCATAAAATATGTGTATATAATAATATGGAGATATTTTTCCTTTAATAATTTTTAGTTTGTGATGTTGTCTTTAAGTCTAAGGTGACAGTCTAATTTTTTTTAGAAATCTACTGACAGCAATTAAGTAACCCAGTTCCCATAGTTCTTCACTACAAAACTATTTCAGATCCATTTAACAATTTCATTGATGCAGACATAAGCCTGTTAAAACAAGTTTGTTTATCTTTCCTGTTCCAGATTCAGGATATCTATATATTCATCTTGATTCATTTCTGAGATAAATTCAGAAAGTACAGATAAATCATTGGATTTTTAATCCCACTACAAAATACAAACCTACTTTAGTCAAAAATATTCAATAGCAATCTTGCCTGTATCTCAGATCTCATGCATTTCTGGATGAAAATCTTGCATTCTAAGCCCTCCATTTTTTCCCCAAAACAGCAAGTACATTGACAAAGAAAATCTTAGGTAAGCACAGGATCGTTACTTGTACTAATATACGTACAGTTATTTGCGTGTGTGCATATTGTGGGAATCAAGACATCTATGAACCTTTGCAGAAAGAACTGACTGAAGAGAAATAAGAGCTGGACAAAAAGCACCCAGGTCTGTTTGATCTAGTAACAAAAATAGTTAAAGCAGGAATACATATCTATTATAGTTTCCTGTTATGGTTCTTTGTAGAAGCAAATGTCAGAATAGGAAATATACAAAGGAATTGCATCTGTGGAGTTCAGGTTTTGGAATCTGTGCCAGGTTGAAAACAGACATGGCTTTGGACATGTTTCTTTACTGAAATATGAAAACTTCAAAAATAAAGAATTCATCAGATCAAAGATTTTATTTATAGAAATGGGGATGTTTCTAACAATCTAGTAAACTGTAATTCTCAGTACCTCAGCTATTGAATAGATTCATGTGAGCAAAGGCTCAGTCAGAGAATTCAAGGTATTAACGCAAACAATGCAAGATTAGGATGTAATTGCTGCCAACACTGGGCAAATGGAGATAATTTCTTCTAGTTGTTCTAGAGTAAACTTGAGTGGTCTTTGGGCTCCTGCTTTGACTTTTTTTGGCTAGAATTTTAATTTAATTCCTCTGTAAATGACTAGTATTTGAGTAAAATAATGTTCGAACAATATTCTAGCTGACAGGACTTTGGGAATAAATTAAGATGGTTGACTTTGAAATATCTAAAATTACCCGAGGAAATGAAAAACTAAAATTAATAATGCATTTGAGTTTTTGAAATAAACTTCTGTTAAAAATATTTGCAATATAACCTAATAAATCATATAATAAAGAACTTAAAGAAAAAAAAAGGGATGAATGAATTCCCCTAAAGTGCTAGAATTAATGTTTTACATAGACTAAGTTTTTTACTCCTACTCCTTCAAAAGATAATTTTCAAAGGTAATGAAAATAGATACAACTAATAATAAGGAAAGAGCTACCATCACATTTTCTTCTGACAGATTCTCTAAGAGGCACATTCTCTGCCTGCCTGGTGCTCACACCCAGATCTGGCACCTCCTGCCCATCAGCAGACCTAGCATGGACTTTGCTGCAATAAACACATGTGGACTCTCCCCTCCACTCCTCCAGCTGTTTCTGAGATGATGCAGACCCTCCCACCACACCAGGGCCAGCCTCAGGCAGAGTCTCAGGCTGTGTGTGCTGCCCTGCTCCAGCTGCTGCTGTGGAGACCCACGCTGCCGTTCTCACTGCAGCCTGTGGATGCCACTTGCCCACGGTCCCTGCACCCTCAGCTGACGCTGGTCTCTCACCTCAAATCCACTCACACTTTGCCCAGCAGCTGGCCTCCCATCCCTACAGCACCGGCAAGGGACTCTGACTGAGGATGAGTGCAGAGAGGTACCAGAGGATTGAAGACAGACCAGGCTGGGGAGGTGAGGCTCAGGGCTAGGTCAAACAAGCCTGCTGGCTGGCCAGATCTGCACACAGGCAGACCCTCTTCCACACAGCCCTGTCTGCCCATATCCCGTTGTTCCTCCTCATCCCCCCTCCTAAATTGTGCATAGTCCCATGGACACTCCCTTCAAACATCACCGATCCCATGTTATTGTTCCCTCTTTCTCGTCATAGAATCCTGGAATGGCTTGGATTTAAAGAGAGTTTAAAGACCATCTAATTCAAATTCAAACACCCTGCCATGGGCAGGGAAATCATCCACTGGACCAGAGTACCAACAGAGATCTTACCTGGCCTTGAGCACTCTCAGGGATGGGTTGTCCACATTACCTACGGGCATTTTTTATGACACTTCCTATCATTTTTATACCTTATGTATACTGTAAAATCCTTGCCCATACAGAAGAATACAGCAATCATATTGATAGAAAATACATGTGGCACTTTTTTACCAGAGTAGTTTAGAAATATGATGAGACAGGAAAACTAGATTTTTATGTCTAGCATGGCCTCTAAACAAGACTATTTTGCAGTCAACAATATTTAACTTTGCAATAATCCCTTTCTTTACTCATGTGTGATGAAAACGCTGTCTTGGGAATAACAATGTGTATGGGAAATAGAAATTTGACAATTCAGTTATGGAAAAAATACTGTTCTGAATGAGTGATAACAGGAAAATCATATAGGGTTAATATTGTAGATTTTTTTTCTACCCTCTGAATTTATTTCAATTTCTTGGAAGTATTTTGTGTATGGAGCGACCCAATCTTGTCCATTGGATGTTTTGCTCAGTACAGAGAGGAAACTTCTTGTCTTTTGGTGCTTCAGCTGTTGTGTGTTTCTCCTCATTTATAATCCAAATTTCCATGAGCTTTTTTGGCTGATGTCTTATACTCTGCTGCAGCTTCTTGAATATGTATGCCATAGTGTTTTTCACTATCGTAGTTAATTTTGTAGACTCTTGCATTTTACATGTGTCTTTCTGCTATCGCTTACTGTTTTGCATTTCCCTGGTTAACTCTCACTTTAGCATCTCCTTCCTATATTCTTCCAATCTTCACAGGTAACCATGCTGTTAGTGTAACCAGTTACCTCTTTTTTGCCATTTGACTAAAATAATACTGAAACATCACACTAATTTGAAAATATTTTATGATTTTTAATATTTCTTCCTCTTCAATAAACATAAATATTAACATGTTAAATAACACTGTGCAAGAATTTAGCTTTGCAAAGAAGCAATTTATGTTTTAATTTACCTTTTTTCTTGAGGCCTTATATTGTGTGTGTAATTATTAAGCAACACTGTTGAAAATCTTAGAGGTTGCAAAATGCTATGGGGCTGAGGACAAAGGGAGGCTCACTGGTCCTTGGCCAAATGCTGTAGTTCCATGTGCCCAAGTCCACCGAGCAGCAGCAGTGAGCCCAGCCTAACACAAACACACTGCAAGAGCACAGCTGACCACAGAGCTGACAGAGGTGAGAACAGAATATTTACAGGCATCCACATAAACAGGATAGATGCTGTAGTCTTGCTTTCCTCTCAGATGGTCAGGAATGGAGTCCACTCTAAGACACACAGGTATTTCTCTGGCTGTGTTTGACACAAAGCCCATCTAGCACCTAGCCCCCAGTACCCCTCTCTTCCATTTCCTGATACCTAGATCTTCCAGACAAGGGTATTTCATGGCCTTGCTCGAGCAACTGGAGCTCAGGCCTTCTTCCTTACTTTCTCAGTAAAGGTTCAAATGTGTTGACACATGCTCAGAACGGACAGGGTAGCTACACAGAAGAAAGGTAAGATTAGACTTGATAAGAAAGTGAGACAGAGTGAGTGCACTGACCAGACACAGGTTTCTCACTCGAGTGTACTGTCCAGAACCAGTTTATACACGTCTGGACCCTTTTATCATCTTTTCTCTCTCTTTTTCCACACTTGTTCCCTCCTTTTCCCTTCCCTTAAACATTCCATAATAAGCTGTACTCAATCCAAAATGCACTTCCCTCTTGGCCTCCATAATAAGTCTTAAATCTTTTTAGGTGTTAACTCCCTTCAGTCTGTAACAGGTTCTGGATTATTTTGTGTTGCCTCCTCTTGGTTAGTAACTGACAGAATTTCTTTTTCCTTTGACAGTCTTAGGAACAGTTAAGTGAACCAAGATTCCCCTGCAGGTCATAGTGAAGATCATGGTGAAGCAGCTGTGCCCCTGCAGCCCGTGGGGATCCACAGATCCACTCACAGCCCAAGGCAGTGGTGCCCATGCCAGAGCAGGTGGATGCCTGGAGGAGGCTGTGCTCCAGTGGGAGATCCACTGGAGAGAGGGGCCTTGCTTCCAGGCTGGAGCAGCCTGTCCTTGGAGGATTGCATCCCATAGAAGAGAGACCCACGCTACAGCAGTTTTGGGAGGATTGTGTGCCCATGGGAGGGACCCACGCTGCAGCAGGTGCTATTTGGCTGCTGCTCATGAGAGTGGATCCCATGCTGGGGCAGTTCACAGAGAGCTGTCTCCTGTGAGAGGGACCCCATGGTCTCACAGGGGAAGGACTGCTCTCCTGGAGCAGCAGAAGAAAATCTAAGTGATAAACTGACCAAAATCCCCATGCTCTGTCTTCCTGCACTGTTGGTGGGAAGGATGGAGAGGCTGGGGAGGGAAAGGTGTTTTAAGGGCTTATTTTACTTCATTATCCTCCTCTGATTTTGTTAGTAATAAGTACCCAAAACAGCCAAGCCTGTTTTGCCCTTGGAGTGTTTCCTCCCAGTCCTTAACTCATGAAACCTTCACTAAATTTTTCTCTTTCCTCTGCCCAGCTGTGGCAGGAGGAGGGTGAGGGAGCAACTTGAATGGGTGCCTGGTGTTTGGCCAGTATCAACCCACAACAACCTGGAACTCAGTTCATTATACATAATAAGCCCTACCCTTATATGGCAAAGAGGAATGAAAAGGAAACAACAGAGCAAGTGTTCCAGGATAGCCATATCTTGTTGCAGCAGACCTCTCATTAGAGGTAGAAATGAGCCAAGAAACAGATTCTCATTTAAAAATGTGAAATGGGTCCCAGTTTTTCCTCTTTACAGCTTAGCCATCCTGACTCTGACGACAGCAAGCTCCTACTGTAGGGTCCAATTGCAGACTCTGATTGCTGGTTATTTCCTGGTGGACTATGACTGCCAGTATTAGTTTGCAGACTCTGACTACAGGCTTTCACCTAGCTCAGCTACAACTGCAGGTTCCAACTCCATCAGACCCAGACTGACCTCATATCAGATGTTTTAGAGTAACTCTCTTCCTTGTTTTGTTCTTCTTTGTGTCTCTCTGGATCATTCCTTCTTCCTCAGGCTTCCTCTACCTCCTCAAGGACCTCTCTCTCCAGGTTCTCTTCCTCCAGCTCTTTCTAACCAGCCAACCTACCCCTTTTATCACACTTATCTTTATTAGTCACAGCTCTGACCCATTAAGGGCAAGTCTGTTCCTCTTCTTTGTAATTAGTACAGCTGTGACTTATCAGGGGTGAGGTAATCTCTTCTTCTACACCTACAATATCTAAACATGATTAGTAGGTAAAATTCAGAGTTAACTAAGTATTAAATAATACACCTCTGACTATTTATGCACCATGACAGACTGTAAATCAGCTTTGATTGCTTGGGAAAGAAGTAAAGGAGTTCAGAGGCCAATATAGAGCACTGACTACAAGAGCTGCACCCTCAATAATGAAGGGGGTTGGTGGTGAAGGGTAGGGGGGCAGGGAGAGAGGGATGGAGAAGAAAAAAAATCCTAATAATATTGGAATAGAGTACAAGAACAAAATGTAGACATGCTGATTGGCATCCACCACGTGTGCATGCTTTGAGGCAGGATTTCTTTGTCCCAGGAGGATGTAGGGTGGAACTAATAGTCTTACAAAGGGATAAAAGATGAGTAGGTGTTGGCTTGGAGTTGTTGAAATTTCTAAAACAATGTGTGTAAAAACTTTACAGGAAATGCTCATTTTCTTGCTACAAAATACATGAAGTAGAAGAAATAAATTATGAGGCAGATTTAAAAAAATTTAAAGAAACAAAGGCACTGCTTCATTTAGGGCATATGTAACTCATGGCAGTTGTTATTGGGCACTTTGTAGGTTCAGAATTGGGAGAGATTCTCAGAAGAGTTATGAATTTTAGCAGAGGGTTTACAGTTCCAAAAGCATCTAATATTGTGTATGCTGCCATTAATTAATTTGTTATTATGGTAGATATTGCCATTAAATTTGTCTTTTTATATTCTAGCAAAGAGAAATTTTCTACTGAAACTATTTCCATTCCCTAAAAAAAGTTTGATTATCAATACACCGTGTATACATACACACACAGATATTTTAGAGAAGGCAATATTTTGCATTGCTATGCACACACTCAAGAACTGTATCTAGTACTACTCCCAGGCTGGAACTGTATGTTGTTAGATTGGAAGATATTTTATCAAATTTAAAAGAATCCTAATTTAATTAAGGTGGACAAGCACCAAAATGTACAATTGCACTTGGTGGACTAAAGACACAATCAGAAATATGTCCTTGATACAAATTAGATATAAATGTATTTAGGAGACTGGCATTAGTAGTACATTTGCCACCTTGTTACTGGTTCAGAGATGAATGTTCTGTCAGAAGAAAGTTCAGCATGCAGTCAAGTGTGTGATTAGACTGTCATTTTTTTCCCAGACAGCTGCATGACTTTTAGCAGCTGTTTCGATTGCTAAAATTCTGCCATTGGCAAACAGAAGTTGGGAGTTGTTCTCCATTTCCGGTCCAACCTTATTCAAAATGATATCAAACAAAAAAGGATATTTTTTATTCTCAGAAACCTGTAATACAGACATCACAGGAAACTAAAAGAAAGATTGTTTGACTCATTAGTATCATCATAAAAAGACTAAAGTCTTTTAAATAAAATTTACTGAAATATCCATGTCTCCTAAGATTTCTTGCCCTGGCAGATGTATCAATCCAGTTCTGGGTTCATCACAGGAAAATGAGGAAGACTGTCAGTATTATGAATGAAAAAATGCAGTATCTTAAATTTATCACAGAAAAGGAGAGCACTAAAGATATTTTCTGGTTTAAATGTCTAAGACTTGCTTGTCTCCAGCAGGCATGTGACACAGTTAGTTTCTATATGCTGAAAAACATCACCACTCTTACATTTTGTTCTCAACTCTTGTCTGCTAAAACACTTTGCAATTCTTCAGGATCTTCCTGAATGTCCTTATGTCTTCACTGAATTTTCTCAGGAAGACCTCCAGTCTCACCCAGTCTTAATGAGATTATCTAGACAGTTAGCTTATTGCCTGTAATTAAAAAAAAATAACAATTCAAAACTTGGGGAGTCAATTAATAGACTACCTGATGTACCTGGCTAAACAGGCCACATTTTGACCTGCAAGAACCTCCTTAGGTCTTAGGACCTCTCCTTATCCATCTATCTGTCTATCTATCTATCTATCTATCTATCTATCTATCTATCTATCTATCTATCTGTCTGTCTGTCTATCTGTCTATCTTGTTGTTTGGGTTTCCTTTTTTTTATTTTGTGTATTATAATGTTTTGGAAGTAACTGAAATGAAACCTCTAGTCTGAAATTTATTTCATTCAGTGTGTGATCTATGAACTTTCAAAACCTTCATCCTTCAAAGCTTAAACTGAAAAATCTCTGAAAGAAAGCACCTTTGAAAGAATTAAAGGAATCTTTGAGATAAAAGTCTTCATAATTACACATTCACTGAGTATCAGTAATCAAACAGCATTTTCTTCAAATATCTACTTTCTCTGATTATCAGTTTAATAAAAGACTCTGGCATAGTGATATTCTTTAGAACAGAATAGTAATAAAATGACAAAGGTTTCCTTTGGTCTCTTGGATTATCCTAGAAAATTTACCAGTTTTGATTAGAAGTGATCCACTGGTTAACCACTTGCCAGTCCCCTCCTTCAAAATTATTTAAACTTATTTCACTCTGTATTGAAATACATATCTTTAGTTTATTATTTGTATAAAATGTGCAGAACCTCTGGATTACTGCACATAATAACCTGTGATTAAATAGCAACAGCTTATGGAAACATTTCAAAATAAAGCTTTATTCAGTTCCTGATGATTTAATTGATTGTAGTGATACTTCATGATCTTAAAATTCAAAACCCTTAATTAGCTTCAGCATTAATTACACACGAGACTATTTCTCAGCCCTTCAGCCCATGGGCCATATTGCCAAGAGACACTGTGGTAATGGGGTTCAATCAAAATTCAAGGAGAATCTGAGAATGGGTAAGCGTTCAAAATATCTTGCTATGAAATCGTACTTTAAAAGAAAAAATTGAAACATAATGTCTTCAGACTATAATGGAAAAATATGCTTTTCCCTATAGTAAGTTAAGTAGATCTTCAATCCTAAGCAGTGAATGCTGATTACATTTCATCAGGGCTGTGTCCATGTTTTATTAACAGCTCCTTTAGAAATACATGAAATGGAAAAAAAATGAAGCAAGTGGAGTGAATAATACCTAAAATGAACTGGAGTTCTTAAGTTCTTAAATTGTAAAGGATTGTGAATTATGAAAATCAAGAGTAACAAATCAACAAAAGAACACCTTTGATTTTTCTCTCTGTGATGTTAGCATAACAATTATTAAATGATTAGAAAAAGAACTATGAATTTTACAGGTATCTTAATGGTCTATGTGGAGGTCAAATAGAGGTAAAGATATTAACATTCCTGGTCAAGCAATTGGAAAAAAATGTTAAGAACTATGAACATAACTAAACTCTTCTTCTGCCTTTAACTGAAAATTTATGACAGAATTTTCTGTAAGAGTTCGCCTTTGTAAGCTTTTGTAAATTTTATACTTAAGTATGTAATTGTCTTTTGGCATTGTGCAGCTGTTCAGTATTGGCATACAATGCAGTATGCCACAAAGACAGTTATTTAATAAGAATTGCAACACACATGTCATTTTGAGGATCACTGCAAGTCATCAAGGCAGAAGTGGAAGATGACATCAGCTTTATATTAGTTTATAATTGACTAATTAGGTGAAGATGAAAAGAGTTTCTGTGACATTTCATGCACAATCCCAAGGAAATAATGAAATGGATCATTGAATCATAGAATGGTTTGGGTTGGAAAGTGACTTCAAAGATCTGTGCTCTTCTAAGAGCAGAGATATCTTTCACTAAACCATGTTGCTCAAAGTCCCATCCAACATGGCCTTGAACACTTTGAGGGATGGGGTGTGCACCATTTCTCTATGCAACTTAGTTCAGTGTCTCATCATTCTCATAATAAAAAAAAAAAATCTCTTCCTTATACCTCATAAACCTCTATGTTTTTTCCATTTAAGACCTTTGCCCCTGTAAAAAAAAATCTGCTTCCATTTTTTTTTTAAGTCCCGTATAAATATCGAAAGCCTGCAGCCTGGTCTCTACAGAGCTTTATCTTCTCCAGGCTGAGCAACCCCAGCTCAGACTTTTGTCAGAGGAGAGGTTCTCCAGCTCTCTAATAATTTTCATGGCTCTCTTGTGAACTCACTCCCACATCTTTCCTGTGCTGAGGAGCACAGGGTTGGAGGCACTACTCCAGCCAGGATCTCATGAAAGCAGAATCACCTTCCTTGGCCTGCTGGCCACACTGCTTCTGTGTTGTCGTCCAGTTTTAGAACAAAAGACCAGATATTTATGGAAAGAATATCAATGAGAGTCAGAAAAGGTAGCTTCCAATTCAGAAGGGCTTAATGTTGATTTTACTGGCCTCAACATAAAGTGTAAGAAGCTTATGTCATACAAAAGGAAACAGCATTGATTAGAGCTCTCTAACAGGATTAAAATGCTAAATTAAATAAAGTAAAAGTACTATATGAGCAATTGAATCTATTGCAGTCAAATTATATTTGCAATATCATTTTAGAATCTTTATTCAACATGAAAGAAGAAATCTTCTGCTTAATAAGTAAGTTGCACCATTAAATGGGAGCCAGCAATCAATTAGAGGTCTAAAGGAATCATAAACAATTTAACAAAGTTTTGGATATTTTAATTGCTTATGCTTCTCTTTTATAATTACTTTAAAACATAACTTGTCTTTTTCCAAGTGTCTGAATATTGTGTACATTCTCTTGGGAAATCTGAAGCTAAATTAAATTTTCAATTATAAATACAAACATCTGTGTCAGAAGCACTTAAATTATATGATAATAAAAGACTTAGGATTTATTGTTCATGTCTTTTTTGTGTCTTAAAAACACAAGCACATATTTTTGAAAGCTTTCCCCCGTCACATACAACAAATAACTTTGCATATTAATTGATCCTTGTATCCTGAAAATAAAATGACAAGTAAAAGTCATATTTTTAAATACAATCATGGCTGCCTGTAAATATTTCAAGCATGATAAAATATGAACTCCTTAGTTCCATTTCTCCTCGGGAACTTTATTTAGAATCTGTACCTTTAGAATGAAAAAAACTGAATCATCAAAAATGTCAAAAGGCTCAGTTTACAATGACAATAAGCAAAATACCGTGTACACAATTCAGACAATTTACAAGAGAAAAGGAAGTTATAATTTTGTATTTTAAAAACCAAAATGTTAGGTGGGCAGTCAGAATAAAAGCCATTTAATGCCTGATCACAGTAATGCCAGAGTATCAGTATCTTTCCAGTTCTCTTCTTTTGTCTGCAGCTTTCCAGGTTCTATCTACCATTCAGATATGATTAACTTTTTGTTTCTTCTTTCTGTTTTTTCTTTAATGAGAATAGCACAGCAAAGAGTGGCTAGGTGTAGGAAAGCAAGAACTGGTTGGAGCTGACAGCTATTCTTTACCTTTCTCTTTCATGGATAATTCCAAGTTGCAATGCAGCATCATACAGGTGAATCACTTAGCACTGCTCTCTTGTGCTATTTGAGACTGAGGAAAATGAATCAGTCTGTTACTGACCTGTTAGAATTCAACAGATCTACTAGAATTCAATAGATAACATCAAAAAACGGAGGTGATGGGAATGAAAAATATAATTTCAGCTTAAAGATCCAAAATTCTCACAGATGCAGTTTCCTAAAAGTGGATAAAAGTATCCTTGTGGATACTATATCCAACCATGTTGCTGTAGAAAGTACATATTATGTAGCCCAGTACAGTAAGAATTTTGAAATTTTGTATCCAGGTACAAATCTATTTTCTGTGACTCTTTGGATTCTGTGTACCACACTCTCCTGTATCCTGTATCAGAACCTGGCCACTCTAAGTTTTTATTGTTCCTTTGGTAATGACTACAGATGGATGAAATTTATAGTCTAAAGTTTATTTATCAAGCAGTGTAAGCATTGCATTAAGCAAATTACGACTTCCTGAATTATATGTGAATCTAATGAAAAGGCCCGGAGGGAAAGGAAATACAAGAAAGTAAAAATAAAAGATGAGACATTCTACTTTCATTCAAATGTAATGGAATAAATGACATTCTGAAACTTAGAACTTAAGGAAAACAAAAAAACCCATAAAATATCAATAATCAATTACACCCCTCTCTGCATAAATTAATATATTTTTGTAAAAGTGAAGCAATTCCAGCCAGGGTAGTTTCTCTCATTCTGTCAATAGCAAAACCAGGTTATTTAAACAACTGGAGTTACAGTATTGCATCTGCACTGCAATCTGTCCAAGGCATTTCTCTGCTTTTTAGTGGTTTTTGGTTATTTTGATTGTTTTATTTCTGGTTGGGTTTTTCTCTCATTGTTTAGTCTAGCTTAGTTTAGTTTAACTTTGATTTGATTTGTTTTGGTCTGGTTTGGTTTGGTTTTTTTAGTGATCTAAACCCCATCACTCGCGTTAGGTAACTTGCATCAAGAATAATATATGTATGAAAGTTTTTGCAGAGCTGTAAGCAAAAGACTTTTGTCAGGGTTCTCAAGCACGTGCATGTACATGGGCTGTGCAATGCAGTCCCAAAAATAGTTCTGGCCTCCACAGACAGCTTCAACTCCTCAGCACCCCTGTGGCATCCATTGAGCTTTTAAGGTCACTTGGCAAACATGAAGTCTTATCTCTATGTGTTCATATGATAATGGTGAGGAACATTCACATTCTCCGTTACTGTGCATCACACTGTGTGACTGTGAACTTCTAATTTAGCAGGAATACCTGCACTTTAGAGGTCTGTGATTTTCATGTGCATTGCATAGCAAGGGCAAGCAATTGAGCTCTCATTTATCTTACCAGTTCACTGGCTATGCTGAGACACAGGTTCTATCATAGTATGTGTAAAAAACACAGAACGGTATCAGCAATAATACCATGATTCAATGCTGAGTGAGAAGAGTCACTGGAACTGGCATAGAAGAATGCTTGTACAGATATTGGCACCAGCAGGTCATGAGGAAAATACTGGCTGAGATGCTTTGCAGAGTAGCTCTGATATGTACAAAAAGTGTATTAAACCACGTCTTACATTCAAGTGTAAAATATACTTAAATCCTTTTCCTCTTTCTTTTTTCCTACCCCAGGACAAGAAGATACCTTCAAATACAGATGAAGTCCCAGCTCCTGCTAAGATCATGGATGAGAAGATATCTGCGTAGAGGTGCTGCCACAGCATGTTGTAAAAACAACAAGCATCATCTCCAGCTTTCTTCCCATAAACTTTGAAGGCCTAGGTAGTCATGGAGGGTGGATTACTTGCAGATTCCTGTCTTAAAGAGCTTCCAAGTTGCCTGTGAATTATGTAGGGTTAGACAAGGTCCTTTGAGACTAAAAGCACATGCTCCAGATAGTCCTGTTGCTGTGATTATGGGCTTTAATTCTGTATAATTAACACTCTCTTGAATATGATTTTGTGCTATGTTTATGAGAGACAAAGCTACAGCCATAATTGCCTTGTATTATCCCTGAGCAATATCTATATACTGAGTTCAGAAACTTAGCCATGCCTGAATAATGGAAGATAATACTAAAATAATTAGCCTCCTGATCTTGCATTAAACAGCACAACTTGAAAGCAGTGCATGACCTGCTCCTATCCTCACATGTGTTCCTCTGACTAACAAATCAAATAATGTCATTGTGGAAAGACTTCAGATACCATCTTTCTGCTCATGATACCTTTGTAAAGGTGGTAGGTGAAGATGAGCTGCAGAGGAGAATGACATCTCTGCAGGATATTTATCCTCCCTTTTACTATAGAAATTCTCTGTTTCCAAGTCTACATTATTATTTCCTGCATTATCTATAGCACTTGAAATGGTTTTACTCTTTCACGGTATCCTTTTTCATTTTTTATTTGTTGACAGATCATATCAGAATGTCAATATTGATAATAATGACAAGAATATTTTAAAAGGGAGTAATTTAATTATCATTATTCTTTCTAAATTGTCACATACTATCTCTGCATGATAAATACAAGTATATAAACAATCCTTATGGCTAAGATTTCTTTCCTCACAATGCAGGAGGTTAGGGTTAATCTCTTTTTGAGAAAAACCTGTAGCCTGTGGAATTTCCTGGGCATTGACTTGTGCCCACACTGCAAAACACTTGGAAGAGTTTCTAGCTGGTTAAATGACTGCAGGTCTTTGTGACATTATGTTGCTAGCACACAATACATAACATATGTTAGGGCACAAGAAATGCTGGGAGAAAGGCTGAAGACTGAGTTCGGTAGAAGGACTGAAAACTGATATCATCTGGTTCTTATTGCCTGCAGAAACAATTGCTCTGTTTTCTTATAGCTGGAGTTATGTCCTACCAGAAGGGAACCTGACGATCAGCCAGCATGAAAACATGGCAGGAAATGATGTGAGAGGACAAGAAAGATAAATTCTAAGCTGAAAATATAGAAAACCCTGTAAGTAGAAGTTGTTGATGAAGTCATATGTGGGGTAAAAGCCACTTCTTTTCTTCATAGTGTTATGTTTCTGCCTACAAAAGCAGTAAATAAACTGGTGTCTAATGAATGGAAGCACATAAATGGCCAGCAAAATGCATCCAGTTCCTTTCATGTTTTGAATTTATTCATATTTAAGGATGATAGAAACACTGTGGGCTTGAGCTTACACAGGCTTCAGGTGGACATCTCCATGATGGCAAACTGTTGCTCAAATTTCATAACTAATGCTTTTTTTTAAGGAGTATCTGAGGCTTGACATCCAAGACAACAGTTTTTATTCTTTTTAAAGACATTTAGAAAGAGGAAATTGCAGTCCAGCTTCTGTTCCATTTTTTTTGCCTATTTGATGCTAAATAACACTCAGAAAGATCTGAAGGTTGGTTAGTCACCTTTGTAAAATGTGCAGGTATCTGTTTACAAATGTTGTGTTAAAATGACCCAGGCATTAATTTTCCTTTTTGATCTATCACCACAATTGGTTATAAAATGTAATTTCATGATCACTTTGAGAGGTCTTTACCTGATTAATTTCTTCCTTCTGTAATGTTCTAATTTTGCTATAGTTAACAGATTGACTTCAGTCTGAGTTTTGTTTTAATGCACTGTGTTAGAGGGACAAGTCTTTCTGTGATAAATATGCTGTCCTCCAGGAAGTTAACTGTAATCACAAAGCATCTCTGAAGTTAGGTTGCAACTGCATCCTTTCTGAGACACAGGCTCTGCAGCAGCAATGCCTTAAAAATTGTGAGTGGAGGACATAGATCTCTTTGATTTCCTACTCTTCAAGTGATTTAATATTACTAGAGATTTTTTTCTCCAGCAAAAGTTGCTGTATAAAATGAAAATTACGAATTATGACTGTGTTTTGGGAGAGTACTGCTCTAAGACAGAACTCCCTTCAGATGCTCAGATGAGCATCTCACCTGCAGCCACCTCCTCCAGTTCCACACTGATGGTCCTCACACATATCTCTTCCTTTCAGCACCTTGCTGGAGAAGATACATAGTTCCAGAACTTTATTCTCTAGAGGCAAGGGAAAACAATACTGTAATTCTGTGGCAATTTTCAGATGAATGGAGGTATATAGGGTTTGGAGATTTGTTTCAGAAATACTTTACTATTACATTAGTATTATCAACATCATCAGCAACATCACCATCCTTATCATCATTGTTATTGTTGTCATTGTTGCTGTATCACTTTGGCTATTCAACAACGTGATTCTTATTATTAACACTGCAGGAAATCCCAATCTCATTTTTATTTTGCTGTTAAGTATAATTCTTGAAAAACTTTAACCTACCTAAATATAGTAAATACATATCTAGTTTTATTTAGAACCTACAGTAACAACTCTGCCACTTCTCACTTACTTTATTTTGAAAATCTGTAATAGCTTTTAAGGTAAGATCATGAGAAATCACAGATTGGGTGTAAGCCTGTAAGAAACCTCAGGATATTTCTCCAATTCGACTCAGAGTCAATTTTGTTGTTTTAAGACTGGGAAAAAACAGTTCTTCCCTCAGTTATAAATACCTTTTCAAAATAACTTTTTTTAAAAAACATATTTTCATAAATTCCTGCAATTAAATATTCGTTGCATCATCACAATATCAAATAGGAAATTAATTGGCAGTTAAATTACTTCTCAGCTAGCACACACTATAATTCAAGTATACACTGTGTTGGAAAGAAAAGGCAAAAATCAAAAACCCACAGGGCCCCAAATAAAATAATCTAAAATGTAAAAAGGAAGCCAAATCAAAACAGTATGCAGTTTGCCATAGATGAGTTGTATTCTGCAACACACTTTTTGAGACAAAATATGTAAACTTTCTGAAAACCTTATCACTGTTACTGGTTACAGTATTTTTAGCAAAATATAAAACCACTAAAAATCTTTTACAAAAAGTGCTTGACATGGTGAATAGTACATTAGGATAAGAATTAAGGTTCAAAGGAGATTTTTATTCTTGAAGACTACTCAAGAAACTAATACAGTATTACTATTTATAATCTACCATGAAGCTCCAGAAAACATCTTCCTAACTTCCCATCTCATTTCATTCGAAAACCTTCACTTTGACTTCAATTTCATAGCTAATTACATGAATTGGCCATTGCCTTTCGGAAGTTGTGCAAAGCACTTCGATGTGACTTAGTAAAGTTGCAACTCAAATCCAGTGACCATTTTTAAATAATGATGCAAGCAATGGGAATCCAACTCAAGATGCTAAGACGTCTCTTTTTTATTATGTCTTTTCTGCAATGTGAAAACCTAAACAAAAAAGATCTCAAAAGAATGGGAGTTTCAAAAACACTGAAGGGAATCTCAATACACCTTTAAATAATGCAAAGATAGATTACTCTGAGATGCTTTCATTGCACAGAACTTCTTTTTATTTTCTGGAGATTCATCAGTTTGCATAAATGTCATTGATAAAAAGCTAAGACCCACCAGCAAATATTGGCCTGTGCATTGTAGAAAACTTACCTGAGTCATTGGTTGAAAGAGGTTGAGAAGACACTGCCACCAGGCTGGATACAACAATCAACACTGGTTACACGAAGTGCTCCTTTCCCATTTAGAGAAAGCACCCTTTCCCCTTTTGTCCTTCTAACTGCAAAAATGCGTTCCTGACTGGAAAAAAGATGTATTATGGTCATAGCAACAGGTTGAGTTTGTGGCCATAATTTCCACAGGATGGATTGAGAACAGGGCTCAGTGGGTACCCCAGGATTTTACTTATTACTTGATTTGCATAACTTATCCCCTTTTCTCAACCCTTCATTTTGCCACTCTTCTACTTGCCTTTCTCTGCCCCAATTTTCTCTCAAAAAAAAAAACAACCTGCCAACAATTTTTTTACCACTTTAGTCTTAGTTTTGCTGCACCCATACACAGAGTTGTTAAGCCTAACACCATTACCTCGTTATTATTACCATTATCATCATTATGTGGTTTTATTGACAGGATTAAACTCATCCCTGCTGGTTCTGCAAGGCCCTGCACTCCCAAAAGGAGCACCCACATCCCTTTCAGTTACAGATTTCATTAATTTGTTACAGGACCCCTCCTTCACCAGTTGTGCAAGGCAGAAATTCCTCGTCTGTAACTCTATGCAGCTCTGACACCATTGGTCAGCACTGGTCCTGCATCCTGTCTTGTCCTGTCCCGTCCTCTCTTCTCCTCTCCTCCCTGTCATTTCCTAGATCCTGTTCAATTGCAGTTTAACTCAGCCCAGAGCCTAGAAATCACCTTGTTATTCACCTACACATCTAATATTTATTTTGACTTACTGCATGGTTTGATATCCCAAACCTTTTCTGTAAATGAGTGAAAAAAGAACATTGTTCAGAATTATAGTTTAGTTACACGTTTCAAACTTTCACATGAATACTGATTTCAGTAGTGAGATTATAGCTAAATAAAAATATAAAAACTCTTTAAATTCTTGGCATTGTGTTGCTCCTCTTTACAGTAAGGCAAGATCTATGTAGTAATTCTACATGCAAAAACCTTGAGCCTATAAATTATAAACATTCTTTCCAGCATAGAAGAACCTATCACTCAAGTTTAACTTCAGCAAAAAACTTATAGCACATTTATAAACTACAAGCTCACTGTGACTTGTGATAAAACATTGTTAAGGGTCTGAAGAGTACAGGAAGTGCTGCAAGACTGCAGCTGTTTGGATGCTTAGGAATTGCATAGATATTTGATTGACTGCTGGTGGGAGAAATGCATAAGAGGAGAATCACACTGAGTTTGCTCTATGTTGCTCTTCCTAGGCAGTGGTCCTTGGCTGTTGTACAGAGAGCTTCAGGCCACAGGAACTCTGGGTTCTCTTCTTGAGTTAATGTTTCCAACATGAAGCCCACAGCCACTTGAGACACAACCAGTTATTAGGCAAAAATTGATTGAAACCCAAACATGATAATTATGCAGTCATTCCCCATGGATTGTTATCCCCAGAGGCATTGCTTTCCTTCTTCAGATATCTAATTCTGTATGAAATTACCCACAGAGATGATATCCACCTCTCCTTTCAAGGTGGGCAGGGAGTCATTTATATCCCCTTAAGATTAGTCTCATCTCCCTTGCAAAAATCCCATTTAAAAATATAAAAAAATGTGTTATCAAGTCAAATATTTAGTACCACTGAAATAAGAAAAATTACACAGGAAAAACCCCAGATTATATACCACACTAGTACCTTCATATTGTGGATAATTTTAATATCAAATATCTTCTTAACACAATAATTTTTTTATTTTGAAGTATCTGTGATTCTTCACAGCTTATCCCTAATGTTCATTCCTGCTCTTGAAATGCACCACAAATTGCCAATTAGCTTAAAAAATATGTTGCTCTTCAGGCAAGTGTAAATGCAATTGCTGATTTCCCCACATGTCCTGTTCTTTGCTCATTGTGGGTGTCGACAGCTCATGACTGTTTCATACACATAGGCACATCTGTATACTCATGAATTCTAAATATCAATATAGATATTGAGAAAAAATTCCCTTTTTTGTATTTTATGTGGCCTTAAATAAGAGACTTCATTCTATGTATTTATAATGATGGGTTATCAATTCAATGCATGAAAAGGACATAATTAATAAAGAGAATTATTATTCTTTAATACGGAGAAATTGGTATAAGACAATACAGAAAATATGACATATAACTATTATTAAATCTTCTTTAAATAACTTATTTTTACAGTGATTCTCACAGAAAAAAAAAATGCAGTTCTATTTGGAAGCCATGTGGAACTTAGGATGAATCACGCCCCCTCTATAGCCCCTTTAACCACACTACACTGACCTCCTAATACTGAGAACGCATCTGACCTACTTTAAACTCATTTGCCATGATGCAAAGGACTACAAATAACTTCTTTCAACTTTTCTGACTTAAAACCTGACAACTAATATGGAATAGTTTATAGTCCTGTCATCCTCCCCTTTTTTCTTGCACACTTTCTTCAGGTTGACTCTTAAAGAAGAGATGTATTAATGGGTACATTAAATAATAAAATGAAAAAGTAACATATAAGAACCATTAGAATTTTAGGGGCAACAAGTATTGCTAAGAGAATATGAATATGACATGGTAGTGGAAAGCCACTGATTTAATTGTAATATAAATAGTAGCAAGACAATAGTACCAAGATTGTGCTTCTAAATGCCAGAAACTAAGACTTAACAGGGGCAAAAATTCATTTAAGTCATATTAGAATACAGGAGATTTTATAATCAATTACTGATTTTCAAACACTAAATTTATGCATTTTGATATATTTTCTATGGATAAACATTAGGAAAATTTCTTTGTTTCCATGTCACGACATCAATATATAAGTATGCTTTGAAAGCATAAATTAAAAGTTCTTCAAACAAGTGGTTTCCCCTCTTCATTACTTCAAATTATCTCCAAAAATTAGCAGACTTTTCACTAAGAAACTCAAATCCAAATGGAGTACTTTTTTTTTAATCTTTTGACATTTAGCAACAAGACATTGAAACTTTCACTTATGCCACTACTTTTTCAGTTTTGCAGTTTTTATCATAACTCTGCTGTGTATTGGATCATGGTGTTTCCTCTTTAAAATGGATATGATAACTCTTCAAGAAAGGTTAAATCAATCTGAATAGTAATAAAAGTAATTTATATCAGACATACAAAACAGAAACAGAGACATGCAAGAGCAGCTTGTAAAACATCAGGGATTTATGCCCTGACAGGCACAAGAAGTTTTATTTTTGTGACTTACAAAGACTGTAATTTTTCTTTTGTACCTAAATGTTATAAGACTAATGACTGGCTGTAACATACCTGGTGGAAATGTATGCTGGCTCTCTTAAGGACTTATCCTGAAGCTGGAATGAGCTGTCAGCAGCAGCACAAGCAGCACTTAAATTAACAGGAAAGACATGGGGGATGGGGCGGAGGGGGCGCATAAGGACTACAGAAGGATCCATTTGATGGAAAATACAAATTCTATCTACTCAAGATAAACAAACCATTCTAACACACATTCACAGTCTTTAAAACATGTAATTTTATCAATTTTTCCCATTTATGTTTGTGTATTTGCAATTGGCATGCTTTTTGTGATTCCCTTGTGGCAGACCAAGTGAATGTCAGGTTTAATTTTGAATTTCTGGCCCCTGCAATGAGTATAATATGTATGAAAAACCAAAGTTACTCTCTCTTTCATTCATTCTTACTGAGGCTTTTCTACTTTGTTTATAGAGATAAACATTCCTTTAGTCAGAGAAGGAGACTAACTTTCCACTTTGCTGATAACAGCAGTCACCTTTTATATAAAAGATGAAGGTTCAAAATACTGTTTAAATTCATAGAGAGCAGAAAGACAAACTAAGGTCTCTACTGTTCCAGGTGAGTCACTTTTACACCCCTGGCTTTGTGACACATTAGGCTAACTCTTATTGCTTACCTCTTTCTATTTAGACTTTCATTTTGAACTGGAATTGTGTCAGAGAGAGAAAAATTCTGTTGGAATTTGAGCATATTTTGTGTAGTTAAAGGTTCTGATGTGATGCACTATGTTACCAAAAAAAAAAAACACACACAAAAAATTCCTCACCAGCATTTTAGTTTTTATCTCAGCCTTTTTTACAACACTCTATTATATTAAAAAGACATGCTACCACCAAAAAAGCGTGGACTATATTTGTAGATTTTTCCTGTAGTAACTTTTTAATTGGTTTCCTTCAACAAGAAGGAAAATACCATTTGGAAAATCATTTGGTAATACATGTTCCTTTTTTTCTGAAAAGAAATAGGACCATCTGAAGGAGCATTTGCATGGTAGACCAACTCATTCATTTATTTTACCCTTAATGGTATATCTACCTCTCAGTAAATGTAATGACCTTTTCTGATGCTCACTTGACAGATCTGCTAGTGTTTATTCCAAACCATCCATGATACATCATCCTGTCATGCATACCCAGTATATGCTTTGGGAAGTGAAAAAACTTTTCTGAGATAATTTTTAGGGAAAGATCATTTTTTATTTGCACATGAGAAGAGAAAGGATGAAGGTCTATTTGTGTGAGACTTTCTGGATATCATTGTGAGGACAGCCAAAATTAGGAAGGGAGTTTGTTGTTATCCTTCTCCCATTCCCCAACTGTATTTACTCCCTTAGCTTCTGAGAGAAACACAGAGAAACACATGCTCATTTCTTGAAGATGTAATTTTCTTTTCTCCTAGACTTGGTAATATTCTTCATTGTATACAATTTTGTTTAAGCTAAGACAGTAAACTATTTTTATGTCCCTCCTGTAAAGTTATTTTAAATTAAATTTCTCTTGAGCTCTGTATGCATTTTAATCTTAGGAGTGCTTTTCTTTGCTTGTTTAATTAGGAAGAACAGAAAAACTGCTGAAGCATTAGTCTATCAACTTCTGAAAATTAGAAAACCAGTCAGGATTGCTTTGTAGAATCCAATTTATTTGTATTCAAGACTCATGAGCCAGCTCTATAACATTCAAAATGCTTGATACTTTTCTCTACTTTCTTATGAAATGCATTTTCAGTTTTACTATGTAAGAAGATTTTGGTTTGTTGCTTATCAGTGTTAAAGCTCAGAACATAAGCATGAAAATATCAGTTGTAGAAGAAGAAGGCTGTATAGTTCATTTGCTATAGATGTCTTTTTTCTTACTCCTCTCTGAGCTGATTTATACAAATATTTATGAAGTGATAGAAAGATTAAGTGTAGAAGCAAACCCTAGTTCTGGTTAGATAAGGATAGTTCCTATTACAGTTTAGAAAAACCTTACTAGAGTAAGAGGAAAAACTATATTTAGTATAGTAATTCAAATAATAGTAATTCAAAAGTATGTGTCATTTCAATGCCAGATAAACATTCGAATTAATTTTTGACAGACTAGATTTCTAAAAGAGTTTAGATCCCAGAGCTTCTTCAGTCCTTCAAGACAATTCTTATCGATCATCAGTGCATAGATACATTATACAAAAATATACATTTCAGCAAGATACAAATGCTCGTGTCATATAAAAGAATTCTATCCCTGTACTATTTTGTCCAATGCAAAAGCATTAGAATGTATTCAATCTTGATTGTATCTCTTTTTATTATTGATTTACTTCATATTTTTTAATAACTGAAAAGAAATATTCTTGAATGATCTGTAAAGTCATGTGTTTTTAAAATTAAAAAAGAATATATCTGTATAAAACTGTCTCTTTCAGGCGTTTTTAAGTTTTATTTTTTCCTTACATAGTTATTTAGCCAAGTTCTTCATTATGGCCTGTTTGTATAAGCAAATGTATACACATGAAAAGAAAAGTGTACCCCAATTGGTACTTACACCATGATTCACTTGCCACATCCTTCAGGATCAAGGAGATTAATTCACATTCTTGAGACTGAATAACTGAGAATTACTCATCCAAGATGACTGAAACCATCACAACAGCTTGAACATGTGTCCCGGCAAAAGTAAAATTGTCACTAATGAGGCAAATCTTGATAAATTACTGAATTGTTTTATTCCTAAAATTCCATTTATTTTCTTATCTTTCATTAAAACATTGACTCAAATTTTTACAACTCTGTTTTCTTTTTGATAGTTTTAGTTTTCCCTTTTGCTAATCATAAGGCCTGCCTTGATCAATTAATGGCCTCCCTTAAAGGCTCCCAGCAACGTGTTGTCCCATAAGAAACAATTGATTACAGTCAAGAGAAGTTAAAACTGCTTACTCAAGCTTTAATAAGTTGGAACTGAAGCCTTCAGAAAGATCCAAGAGTGCTGTTGCCTGCAATATCTTATCCTCTCAATACTGTGTCCATTGGGTGTTTAACACCCAGTTAGCAGCTGGGTGTTTAAACAGATGCCTTTTTTCTTCAGGTTTTTATTATATTAGAACACTAAATGATGACAACAGGCATAATATATATATCAAGCTGTGCTTGCATGGACATTAAAATTCAGTGTAAAAAATGCTGGAAAAAAATCCATGCAATTTCTGCTCAAAAAATATCTTTTCATAGCCAGTTGTAGGAATTTACTATCTGCAAATCTGACAATTTTTTAAATGACTGGTGAATACTCTGCTAAAATTAGAATCCTTATACACAAGTGTCCTTGTGTCCTTATACTTTGTGTGCATGTTTATACAAACATATAAAAAATGTATAAAAATACATCTTTATTAACATGTTCTAATTGCCTCTTCTGCATAGTAGATTTGAAAACACTCATACCATTGCAATTAGACAATTATAGAATCAATATACATATACTGGCCCAAACTCAATTCTGTCCTTTCATCTTAATTAATGACATAGACAAAGGAATAAAGTGCACCCTCAGCAAGTTTGTAGCCATCGACCCAACTCATGTGGTTGACAAAACTGAAGGATCGGATGTCATCCAGAGAGAGCTGGACAAGCTTGAGGAGTGGGTCCATGGGAACATCATGAGGTTTTAAAAGACCAATTGCAAGGTGCTGCACCAGAATCAGGACAACGGCAGTTATCAACACAGCCTGGGGGATGGACAGATCAAGAGCAGCCCTGCTGAGAAGGACTTGGGAGTCCTGGTGGATGAGAGGCTGGACATGACCCAGCAATGAGCACTCACAGCCCAGAAAGCCAATTGTACCCTGGGCTGCCTCCAAAGCAGCCTGGCTGCCATCATGGCAAGGGAGGGGATTCTGCCCCTCTGCTTCACTCTTGTGCGATCCCACCTGGAGCGTTGCATCCAGCTCTGGGGTCCCCAACACAGAAAGGACATCAACCATTTGGAGCAAGTCCAGAGGGGGCCACCAAGACAATTAGAGAAATAGAACATCACTCCCTCAAGGAAATGTAAGATAATTGGATTTATTGAGCCTGGAAAAGAGAAGGCTTCATGGTGATCTAGCTGCAGCCTTCCAGTACTGAAGGAAGCCTGTAATAAAGAAGGAGAGGGACTATTTACAAGAGCATGTAGTGACAGGACAAGGGGGAACATCTTTAAACTGAAAGAGGATAGGTTTATATTAGATATTAGGAAAAAATGCTTTGCTATGAAGGTGGTGAGGCACTGGATGCCCAGAGAAGTTATGCATGTCCCATTCCTGGGCGTTCAAGACCAGGATAGATGGGGGTCTGAGGAAGTGGTCTTGTGGAAGATGTCCCTGTCTATGACAGCATATTAGAACCAGATGATCTTTACGGCCTCTTCCAACCCAAACCAATCTATGACTCTACAATCAATTGACAATGCAAAATAACCTGGAAATATGATGAATAGCCACTCATAGACAGACCACAATGTCTTCTGTTGTAATGCAAATGTTGTGAACACTTTTAAACAGGAACAATCTCTGTAAGCCAGAAATTTAAAAACTTAGTGTAAGGGAAAAGGGGATGAAAAATATAATACACATGGTACTGTTGCTCTGAAAACTGAGGATAATATTTAATGCTATAAATTATTCTGTTCCCTGTTAGCTCATAGTCTATCCCATTGTCTCTTAAATTCTGCTAGAATGCAGGAGAAATTTATGGACCCAGTACACTTCTTGTCTTACTTCCCAGCGCTTGTTTGGGGTCACCATTATGTGTCTTTTTCCCTGCCGCCTTAAATCACATCATTCCTTGATCTTCAAAAAACCAAAATCAGAACAGAACAGAGCTTAGGAGAAACAACTGCTTTATTAGACTCATATACATATTCCCTAATATTTTAAGCATTGAGTTAAAATTAATTGCATTTGGAGAGGCTTGGAGGCATTTTTGTTAATTTGTTTGTTTTGAGAGTTTTTTGGGGTTATTTTGTTTCTTTTTTCAGTCTTTTTGTTGTGGGTTTGGGGACTTTTGCTGCTGTTTTTGCTCTCTATGTGAGCCAAAGGGCACTATCTCATTAATGACTTTTTTCTTCCATGACCATAATTAAGGGCCACTAAGCCTATCCTGCAGTCCCTGAGGAACAAGAGATTTCAAGAGAGTATGAATGAATATGTTAATATCTGAATAGAAAAGAGACTTGACCTTGGTACGGAGAGATGTTTTCATGCTCAGCTATAGCACTGCTGATACTTTTCTTTAATTTTCTTTTAGAAAAACACAGCATTTCAGACCTTGAACTTGATAATTAGAGGTGTTTAATCCCTAGAGATACACAACCCAAACACACACACATCTCTGAAGATCATTCAACATTCAGCATATTCAGAGTTCTATATGATTAAACAATTGCAAAAATCTGTGGCAATTTTAGGCCATTACCATAAACTATTTTAACATATAAATAAAATTTCTTCCTTGCTGATTTAAACAAAAATCTAAAAAACCTAAACCCAATATTTACTTTTCTAAAGGATACTCAGAGTTATATTTTCAAAGATGGAAAGATGATATTTAATGATTATCATTAGTTTTCCTGACATTTCTTCATATTTAGTTTCATCAGAAAAGGAGAAGTTTGCTGAGCTTATCGTAGACAAAGCAAAGCATTGCTCTATGACTTCTGGTTTTGCAAAATATTGAAGCTGTCACTATTTTCACAAAGACAACAGCCATGTTGTTTCCTCCTGCTCTCTAAAATAGTAGTGAAAAGTAACCAGAAAGAAGTCAATAAAAGAAGCTTTAAAATGTGTTCTCTATCAGCTGTGTAGTGATCAAGGAGATGGCTTTCCTCTGCTGGAGACACATAACACTATAAGTAGTCATTTTTGGTCAGGAAAATAGATGGCTCAGATTTTGACAAATGAAGTACTTGATATTTTTATGCCAGTGTTTTCTTAATATAAAATTATTATCATATTGATTTTTGAGCCCTGCTATTGTAAAGATTTATGTTCTTGCTTTGAGAAGTCCAAGCAGACTTTCCTGGGAGTACTTAGAATATGTTCATTTAAACACACAAAATCAACTTTCAGGATAACATTTTGCATTCCACTTTCAACACTGCTGTAGGTTTTGAGCTCTACATATACCTAAGATTTGATTCTCTTTCAGATTTTCTTTTTCTCAAAATTTGCTGTGCATAGAACTTTTCCACCGCTACATCACCAATAAATAACCTGCTTTTACATTTACATATGTTTCTTCTATATTTTTAAAGTTTTTGAATCTTTGTCCTTAGTGATACAAAAAAATACAAAAAAGCAACATCATAAATACATCCTGCAGAGACAGACGTTTTAAACTTTTGATGTAAGGCAAAGAAGTGACAAAATAAAAATAACTTCTTCAGTTTTGTTTTCAAACAACTGTTAGATAACAAAGGGTGAAGCTTTAAATTCTCAGTAACATAATATAGCAAAAAGCATTTTTGCTGCTTGCAATTAATGGAGAAGTTTACTTCCCTTTAGTAGAAGAGCATATAATATTCATACATATTCATAAATTGTCAATATTTATTCAGCAGGAAACAGTATTATGGTTTATGGCATTCATTCTAACTGGAAATGAATAGCTTCTAAAGGTCAATATTAATGATCATTAAGGTACAGTAACATAAATACAGTAGCAAAATAAACTCTTGATAAGTCATAAGTTTCTTATCAGATTTACTTAAATATGTAGATTTGCAAAGTGAGTAAATGAAATCACAAAAGCATTAGATTCCTTGTAGTACCTGCCTGTATCTTAGGCACTTAGTTGCTTGGTTGCAAACTAGGTGGCCATATGTGCTTTTTGGATGCTTATTGTAACACAATAATTATCTGTCTTTGACACTTCAGTCAACTTGGTTACAAAGAACATTTTAATTTTATTCTGTTTAGTTGATCACACTTAGTTAGTCAGTATAAACCTAGTGAAATTAGGGAAATGTACTTGAATGAGTATAAATTAGACTATTCTATGAGTTTTCTATATTCTAATTATTTCCTAAAATGCAATACCATATTTCAGAAAGTTTTGTTTACACTTGGTACTGCTACATATCAGAGCTTAAATCTGCAGTAACATTTTCATCCCTGTAAGAAGAGAGCAGCAATTTCTCAGCAAAGATTTTAAATCATTGGATAGCACAAATTATAAATCTTTTTTCTGAAACATGTCATATTGCCATGAAGCTCTGGAGTTATCCTGTGTATTTTCAGAGAATGCATGAAAAAAAAATTGCAATAAAGACTTTTTTTACTGAAAGAGAAGAAGTTTCTTCTTAGTTTTCAACAAAATCTAATCTTAGGTCTGTTTGTATGATTCTTTTTAAACTTGTAGAAGTATAGAATGTGCTTGTAAAAGCCAGCCCTGTGTCAGGTTTGGGACTATGGATTTGATTTTACATCTTTTTTTTTTTTTTTTGTGGTACTGCCACAACATCAGTACATTACCCCCACTGAATTATCTTCAGAAATAAACAACTGTGGGTCTAATTGTGCTAGCATCAGTCCCCAACACAAATATGGGTAGGATTAAGTCCAAGAAAGGAATAAGATTTCCTGGCTTTTCCATTTTATGTGTTTATGTTCAATTTAGTAGTAGTCTTTTCTAAAGCAGAGACAGAAGAAGATTCCTTTCCTTCAAAATAACATTTAGAAGGGAGAGCTATAGGTTATCACATATTTCAGTATAGTGTAAGGAAAACATGATTCCATAGTAATAGTAATACAAGATGCCACAAAATGTGTATCTTCCCTGGATTTGACAATCCAGCTTTAATCAAACAGATATATCACCTCATTAGCACTGTTTGAAATTTGAAGACTTTTCATCACCAGTTAAGTTATATTTGGGCAAGATGCACAACTCCATTTTCATCATAAGCAAGAAATATGACTCACAAAGTTTGACTTCCAAAGTAAGGTAACATGTTATCCCATAAACTTAGGAAAAAAAAAAATTAAAAGAAGATCTTGTTCACTCCTCCCTGGCCAGATAGGTCCCATGAAATTCCCAGGCATCACTATCCTTAGAACTGGAAAGTAATTATTTTCTAGAATCGGAAAGTTATTCCTTTGTGTTCTTGTTGTTTTCTTTCCTCATTTTCTCCTCCTCCTTCTCTTTCTTCTTCTCCTTTGAGTTTCTCTATAGTTGATATATACTTTTTGAAATATCATCACTAAACATGCAATAATCAGAATCACAGAATCACAAAATCACAGAATAGTTTGGGTTGGAAGTGACCTTAAAGTTCACTTCGTTCAAATACCTCTGCCACGGGCAGGGATACTTTCCACTAAATTACTAAGGAGATAATTTTCGTCTTCAGACTTCTCCCTTGAAACATTGTGCCTAAGAACCCTCTGGAAGTTCCAGTGATGTAGCCCCCGTTGCAGTGTTAGACTGACCAGAAAGGCAGCCAGTGAAAACCATAACTGGCAGCAGGTAACCACAGACCTGTGCAACCCCCAGCCCCTACTTTGTGAATGTCCAAAAAGTTTTCCCATGTTTCACGGACTCACAGAATCATCAAGGTTGGATGAGACCTTCAAGATCATCCACTCCAAATGTAACCCATAATTAATTCTAAATGATATCCCGAAATGGAACATTGAGGTGTCTCTTGAACTCTCACAGAGAAGGTGATTACATCACCTCCCTGGGCAACCTATTCCAATGCCTAACTACTCTTCCAATGATTTCTTTTTTCCTAATATCTAATTTTAACTCCTCCTGGCACAATTTAAGGCCATTTCCTTTTGTCCTTTCACTTGAGATATGGCAGAAGAGACCAACCTCCACCACAATACAACCTTCTTTCAGATAGTTGTTGAGAGCAATGAAGTCCACTCTGAGCCTCCTCCAGACTAAACAACCACAATTCCATCAGCCATTCCTCATGGGATACGTTTTCTAGACCCTTCACCAGTTTCATTTCACTTCAAGGTTTTTTTCTTTAGGCTAATTAAAACCAGTGACATCAAGTGTTCCTCAGTTGTTGACATATTCTATAACTGATGTCCATCTGCATTTACAGTGAACAAAAGGGAGGCATTTTGCATATATTTTGACTGAATCATATATTAATCTTCTTGTATCTGTCAAGATCTCCTTGATTGTACTCCTGTCCTCCAGCATTGCTACAGTCCTTCCTAATCTACCTTCATCTGGAAATTTAGTACAACAGAAAGCAAATCAGAGATAAAGCCAGCAAAATGAGACCTAAGACAGAACCTTGAGTACCATCAGTCAATACATCCTTTCTAGAGAGAAATTAGCAACTCTTCTCTATTTCACTCACATGCTTACAAGGCTTAACACAGAATAGGTCCAAAATTCAAAATATGTGACTACTGTTTCTTCTCTACCTAAAAAAAAAAATGTTGCCTTGTTATGAAAGGATATAATTTACTCTTGACAAACCATGTTGGTATTATCTCCTTTTTATTCCTATATACTAAAAATTATTTTTCCTGTTTCTGGAAAAATGTCTCCTTGTCTAAACTTTCTAATGTAATGGGCTATGGTGGGTGTCCCCAAACCTTGTTACTCTACAGTTTTCCTTTTGCCTTATTGTGTTGCATAAATCAACAGTTAATGACAAATGCAAAGTTAAGCATCACTAAAGTGCACAATCAACTCATGAACCATTTAACTTTACCATATATATATCTTATACATACCTTTTTATTGTTGTTTTCCAAATAACAAGCAGTGTTTCTTGGAAAAGTTCCTCATTTTTATGTTGAATACCAGATGCAATTTTGGATGCAGAGATTTGAAGTTATTTGCCTAAATATTTGGGATGTATCACTGGTCATATTTCATATTGTCATATGAAGGGTGGGCCTTCCTCTGACTTAATTACAGAATTTTAAAAATGTGGCAGACAGGCTCCTTCTATAGGCACTGGAGAGAGAAAGGCCCTTCTCAAAGGCTTTGCTCAGATTTACACCTCAATTGCTCATCTTCATTGACCAGATAAGTAATTTTTTTATATTACATTTGATGAAAAGGTCAGAGAAATGAATGCCAAGATGTAATGGGAAAGGTAGTACTATCTCTGTTGATAAAATATCTAACTTTTATTTGGTAGGAGGTACACCACTTAGGCATTCCTAGCCTTCGTGTGACATTTTGAAGGAACTTCTACGGCTTCAACAGACTTCATGAAACTAATAAAAAATATCCTTCAATATGGTAAAACTATTGATGTTCTTGAAATAGAATGAATAAAATACATTTGGATCATTAAATAAGAAAATTAGATGTGATGCCAAAATACTCAGAGAACCAACACAAAACTTCTCACTCTTTATTGTAAGTGTATGTGTAATTTTCTGTGCCCTGATTTAGAAATTTATTCTTAGGTTTTCAATTCCAATCTTTATGTTTATTCATATGTTTATATTTTGCAAGATCTGTCCCTACTCAAAAAAACTTTGACCTTGAAGTGCCAACATTAGTAAACTACACTGACTCAACTATACATTTCTTTATACATTACTGCTGAAAGACCTGTCTATGCTCCTTACAGGGCTTCAGAGTTATTCCATTGCTTTGGAATGAAGAATTTAAATACTATACATCTTCTCCATGACATCATTCATTTGTGTTCCTTAACAATCTGTAGCATTTCTGAGGGAATCATGAATAATACTCCTAATCACGACTTGCAGTTGTCTCCAACTCACTGTGGCATTGCATTGAAGAAGCTAAACAAGAGAAAAGTGATGTTAAAGTTGTTCGTATTGGACAAGAAATGGGATTTCTTTTAAGACTGTTAGCACAATGCAGCTGTTTACAGTTGTCATGCAATAGGCTTGATAGGTTTGGAAATAAAAGAAATTCTGTTGAAATTAATACTGTATTAACATGTTTTGAAATATGGTGCATTTGAATCTACTGCTTTAGAAATCTTCTTCCTAGAGGGCAATGAGGGAGTCTTGAAATACCCCACCAGAGTTTAATTCCAGATTCCCCGAAGACGTTGTGGCAGACTCCTCTGTTCATTCTCTTTGATGCATTTAGTTTTGTAAAACTTGCAGTATATTATTAATAAATTATATAAAATAAGAAAGAGAGGAAAAAAGGTATTAAAAAATTGATGCCACATGAAACTTACACATTAAGTAGATAGAAGTATCATCAAGTTCTTCTTACAGTAATTTTTTAAGTTTTCTTACTAGGAGAAGTTTGAGAGAAATCTTCTAACAAATAGCCCTGTATTTGAATTAAGGTTTTCTGGCAGCTCTAGTTATCTGCTTTACCTAGATTTTGGAATATTTACCAGTCAGTAGCCTTCATCATGTTACTTTAAAAACAATGAAGAGAGAATGCAAATAGAAATGTATTCTTGAGTGCAAACAGAAGTGTCATCTGATATGTACAAGACTGGGTTTTGAAATTTGTAACAGAAAATGCTTAAATGGAATAGTTTTCAAAGTATATTTAGATATACTTTATTTTGTTTTGCTGATTCTTTGTTAAAAAATGAGCCAAAATTCACAGAAGTAAAAGCAATCCCTCTAGCATATGTTGCAGCTCACTGCTTTGGACATTTTGATTTGCACGTTTATTTTAAGGACTTGATTTTCTTGTGCAGTTGTTTTCACCTCTGCAAAGCAGATAGCATCTGCTGTGACTTTGCCTAGGAAGCACTTTGCACAAGATGCAAACCAGCAGTAAATAGGCATATATTACTAGTATGAAGTCTGTTGGGTTAAGTGAAATCACTCCTGAAGTAGGTAACTATTTGCTATGGCTAAAGTTGTCAAAATGTAATTCACTTTGATCCGTTTTGGATTTTTTTCTGTGCAGGTTTGCAATTACTTTGCATTCAGTGTATAGCAGCTTCAGATTACAGGCAATCCTGGACTGCATTTTAGAAAGGCTGTTAATATAGAAGACGTAAGCCACCACAGGAATGTATTATCAATTTTTCCCTCAAACACTGTTTGACCCAATTTTATAGCTTTTCTCATAGCCCTAACCTTAACCTCCCTAAAGATAATTACAGATTGTAATTGATATAATTATAGGTAGTTATAACTTTCATAAAGATAGAGGTAGTTATTTACTTTGGTCCAATAGAAGATTAACTTTGCCTTTAAAAATTACTTTTTTTTTTTTTCTGAAGGAATGCAAATTAAAATAAATAAATAAATAAAAGTAAGTTACTGATTTGCTAATCTTAAAGTCAGACTGCCACCTTGGAGGATGTGTAATGTTTTGTTCCAAAATTTCCAAAGGTTCCAAAATTTCACTTTGAAATGTTGGATAATCTGAATAAAAAAATAAATCTGAATAAAAACATATGTTTTGTTTGCCATGAAGGCAAAAAGTAGTGTACTTTATCTGGAGATTTTTTTATCAGCTGTGTGGTTAAACAATTTAGTACTGTGTGTTTCATGTCTATGACTTCTAAGTTATCTTAAAAAGCATCTAAAATTCAGCAGTCATATGATTCATCTCTGTATGTGATAATAGAACTAAAAGTTCACCTCAGGTAGTAGCTACTCTTCCCTCTGTTTGGTAGACACTATCTGAAGACAGTATTTATCTCATTACCTTTCTCCAAGGAAGAGTATTTCTCAAAGGATGGAATTATCTATGAGCACACAAAAACATGGAGTAATACAAAGAAGAGCAAAGAAAAATTATCAGGTCTATCAGAGTACAGCCAGAGCTTACTTGTTTAGGAGCACTAACTCTTCTAAGTGAAAAAAAGGGTGAAACATATCACATTCAAATGCTTTTAAGGTTTTAGCACAGAATAAATTACATGTGAGGGAGCATTTGATTATTATGTAAGGGAAAGCATGTTACAGTTCTTATATGAAAAAGGGATTATGACACCATTAACATCTGTCTCCACAATTTTGTTAGATTTATTTTTTCTTTGTATTTTTTTAATTAAAGAAGTTTTCTCTTTCTTACTTGAGCAGCAAGAGGATGGTAAAAAGGTCAGTTTATGATAAAGGCTGTAAGAGAAGCACAGTGAGTCCATACATTGAGAATGTAAGAAACATTCAGGCTTGGACAGGATTTTACTAAAACCAAAAAGTACTTTTACCTGAATGCTCTCCATTAAACACTTCATATGGTTTCATGAAGAGAGACTATTTTCCTGGTTGTCTTTGCAGGCTTTTGGAGGAGCACTGAATCAAAATGGATTCAAATCAAAATTCATTCAAATGAATTGACAGTATCCAGGAGCTCATTCATTAAGGACCTCTTCTTAGTGGGGCCAGTTTCCATGGAAGACTTTTTCTTTCAAACCTCACAATTAAAAAAAATATTTTAAAATAAAGCACTAAGTTTGGAATTGAAAACAAATGGCAAGAATTCATATTTTTGCCGAAATGAATAAATAAATGTTTTTTTAAAAAAGACCAACATTAAAGTGCTGTATACATGTTTGTGTTTAGCATAAGTTGGTTCACAATTTTAAGTTCCATTGAAATTACTGCTGTTATCTACATTGACAATAAAGGCCATTAAATAAAATAAAAACTGAGTAAGGACAACAGTTACAGAAAGCTGGAAACAGGAAGTTTGAACATGAACAAGTGGCCAAGTCATATAAGCAAAACTATGAAATATATTAGTTGATCTAAGCAGGAACGGTATATAAGCAAAAATTTTTCCTGTTAATGTGCAAATAGTGATAAAAGGAAACATTTTAGAAAAGACCAAAAGTCTTTACAATTTTTTCTCAAGTTTATTTGTATAATTAGATGACTAGGTTTACTAGATGAACCCAGGTATACAAATGAGGAACCAGATCCTTCAAAAGCCTTTCTCACACCTTTAAGAATCACGCTGGCTTACCCCAAAAAAATTTTGTAAGTCTTAAATCTAAATAGCTGCTTATATTCATAACCTTACATATATTATCTATGTTTTTTAATACACAAAAATAATACACAAAAAAATCCCCAAACAAACAAACAAACAAAAACTTCAAAACATAAAAAACAAGCACCATGAAAAATACAATACTTATTTGTTCATTCTCTTAAAAAAAAAAAAAAAGACAGTTAAACTGCTCCCTACAGTTAGCAACTGGTTATTCTTAGTGATTGTTTGAGAGCCAAAAGAAAGCTAAATGAACATAGGAAGCAGGTGATAATCTTTTAAGAAATCTGTATATACTATCATTCCACAGTGATAGAATTACTGTGCAGGAATATAACCCAGCACTGAGAAATGGTGTATGTCTACACAGTGCACTCTAAAGCAGGATGGCCACTTTAGACAGAATATGCAGCAAAGGTAAGAGCCTATTTCTACCCACAACTTATCAGCCTTCAGAGGGTGCTGCAACAACTCCACTATCCTGTGTCTGTAGCAGGTAATTTTAAGGGATCTCTACAATAGCACAGGCTACAGCGGCACCAGTGGCAGCCAGGTGAGGAAGACATTTTTGCAGAAGTCTCTGGGCACTCCTTCAGGAAGAGAAATGGATTGATATGGACCTCAGGAAGGTTAACAAAGGAAATTGCAAAGTCCTGCACCTGCAGAGAAACAACTCGTGCACCAGTGATGGGGCCACCCATGTGAGAAGCAATTTGGCAGAAAAGACCCTGAAGGTCCTGGTGGATATGAGATGAACACGTCCCAGCACTGTGTTCTTGCTATGAAGAAGGAGAATTGTATCCTGGGCTACATTAGACAGTGTATCAACAAGTGGATGGAGGAGGGTGATCCTTCCTCTTTGGTCAGCCACAGTGAGGCCACACCTAGAGTGCTGTGTCCAGTTCTGAGCTCCTCAGTACAAGAGAGATGTGGACATACTGGAGAGAGTCCAAAAAAAGCCACAAACATGATTCAGGGAATGGAGTGTCTTTCTTATGAGGAAAGGCTGGGAGAGTTGAGACAGTTCAGCCTAGACAAAAGAAAGCTCAGGGAGGATCTCATCAATGTATACAAACTCCTGAAGGGAGGGGGCAAGAAGGACAGAACTAGCTTCTTTCAGTGGTGCAAACTGACAGGATGTGAGGTAATGGGTGTTCAGTGGAGGTTCCCTCTGGACATCAGAAAATGCTTTTTACTGTGATGGTGACCTACCACTAATGCACTGATGCTCTGAGAGGTTGTGAAATCACCCTCCTTGGAGATATTCAAAAGCAAAAGGCATCTGGACACAATCCTGGACAATCAGCTCTAAGTGGTCCTGCTTGTGCACAGGCATTAGACCAGATGACCTCCAGAAGTGCCTTCAAACTTCAACTATTCTATGATTTTGTGATTCTTTTAGGAAATCCTCTAATTTTTATAAAAATGTGCCCTTTCAAATGTAAGCCCACTACATCCATTTGAACATATTAAAATGGTAAGTTCTGATTTTTTCTGGTTTGTTTTTCCAGATCTGACACAGTTGTGAACTGTAGGTTTTTGAATTATATCATTATCAAAGACTAAAGTTTGATCTGGATTTAAAGACAAGAATGTAACTCCACAGATAAAACTAAGTTTCCAAAAGCTGTGAGAATTAAAATTCAAGCTTTGTTTTCTGCATTCACTATTTCTTTTTAAACACTGTATATTGCTTCAGTTAGCACAGCTCTTTGATGCAGAATGTTTGGCTATAGGCTAAGTGAAGTAATTTGCATCATATTTTCAAGCTCAAAATGCTTCCTTTTTATTATAATATGGAATGGTTTTATAATTTTAAAAATATCTACAAAAGTTTACTTTGTTGAACTTATATCTAATTAGGACAAGAAGAAATCAAAGATTCCAAAAAGGATTAACTGGGTTTTTTTCAGAGGAAGTACTCAAACTCTTTTATTTAATATCACAAGACTTTCCTGTCAAATTATGTCACAATTTGTTCCTCTTTCTCTGTCCTCAGCATCTATTTGTGTTCTATATAACAACACAAATCACTTTGATTGTAAAGATGAGATGTGAAATGGAACCCAACTACAAAACTTTTCTTCATCCACTGCTTTTTCTAATGTAAAACAAAATTTATTTTGTTTATTTGCATAACAGAAGACACTATTATTAGAGTATTTATTTGCAATGTCATCAGAAAGATAGAAAGTGGGCTGATCACATACAGGAATGTGATTCTTTACCTGTCAAGAATTGAGAAAGGCATAAGAAACACTGAAAACATCCTCTGTTTTTGTAGAAGCAAGCAAACAAAAGAAGCAACATGCAACTATGGTATCACTTTCTTTTTTGATTAGCATAAAAAATGAAAAATGTGAATAAATATTTTCACTTGTAAAATAAAAATGAAAAATTGAAAGTTCCTCATTTTTATTTCTTTCTGTAGTGTTCCAGGTAGAAGAACAGCCTGCAATGTTAGATCTACAGCTGTTTCCTACGTTTGCTTCCCACAAGGCTCTATAACACATTTTGTCTCATCAATTTAACACAGTCTCCAACTTCTGAATACTCAGCATTTAGTTTTGCTTGGTTTTAAGCATTTTTCCCATGTAGTGCCTAGTGCTATATACATTTTAGATCAACTAACTGTGACATCTCTACTAATGACTGCAGGGCCAAAGTTGTGGCTTGTATAAAGTCCGAGCTATTGTGCTTTGTGACTGAATATAGGGAACAGTTGAAAAGGTGAAATTCTGTCTCCAAATTAGATTTAAAGTGTGAGTCTGTAATACAGTAGTGCTTTCATCCATTCAACCCTATCACCCCTGCGAATCCCCTGTTGTCAGTCTGGCATGTGAATCGTGCACAAAGCCTAACCTCCATTACATTACAGGTCCCAAATTAATTTCACATGACCTGAAGAGATGTTAGTCAGCTCTTTGTACCAAACACTGAAGTTCAAGCCACCCTATACAATCTAATTATTCAGGATGTACAGGGCAACCCATCTGAATAAGGACATCTGTTGAGAGCTGGATTTTACTGACCAGGACTATTAGATTACCTCTCTGGACTGAAATTTTTGCATGTAATAAAATGCCAAGAATATCTAGGGACCTACTTATAATATCATTATTCATTTGATTACTTTAGTCTGTTTCAGCATTACTATTTTTTGCATTCAAATTATATTTTATTCCAGTACATATTATATATGATCCACTTGTTTAACGTGCTAGTTCCTGTTAAGAACATGCTGGACAAGAAAAATGTACAGAAATACAAAGAAGAAGTACACATTGATGTATGGGGCAACTTGTATAAAGCACAAGAAGGATATTATCCCCAGCAACTCAGTGCTAATTTGGACTTCAAAAATAAAGCTGACCTGATTTTCACAGAAGATTTTACAAGGAGATGACTATTTTTAAAAGCCAGTAGAAACAGTAAGATGTGCTGCTTGTGCTACAAGCATAAATAAAAATGTTTTTCACACATCAATAAAGCAAAATAAAGCAGAAACCTCACTTAATAACACTATCCAGCAGCAGGGGTGGAATTGTATTAGAGCTTTCTTGTGCTGCCAGTGATCTCCACAGGCGCCTCAAAAATTCATGTACCAGAAATGAACTTCCTCCTACCCAGTTTTCCAGATACTGAGGTTTTTGAGTAGGAGACTATAAAACAGAAATTACTTTATGCTGACAGTACAAACAGAAGAATAAATAAAGTTTTCTGCTTACAAAAAGCAGTGCAAAGCCATCTTCTTGTGCAGGTGAATGGGATTTAAAAGTCATCCAGACATACCAATTTTAGCATTGGTCTAAAAGAAAAATTATATACATGAGACTAAGCAGGGAAGTAACTTATTAGCATATGTCATGTTGGCTTTCTTTCCATAACTTTTGTTGTTTCAAGTAAATACACTGTCACCCTCTTTGAGAAGACCAGTAACTTAAAGAATATGAACTGACTAAACTTTAGATGAATTGTAGTAATTAGAGTAACAGAAACATTTTAAAATAGTTTCTAAACTTTCAGGAAGCATGTTTAAATACTAGTCTCATAACTACAATTAGCAAATTTGTGTACTCAGGCTTACACTGTTAATTCATATGAATAATCTTTAGACTGTTCACTTGAAACACTGCCTGAATTTCCTGTGAGTGAAGAGTAGGTCAATTTGGAATCATTAAAAAATTCCTCAGCCAAGTTGGTTGTTCATATTTTAATGTCCATGCATCTCTAATTTACACTGACATCTTACAAGCTACAGTACACTTGACAACAATCCAACACAATAATCCTCTTGAAGATTTCCAAGATATATTCTTTAGACAGAAAATTTATATCTGTAATTCATACCTAGAAGAATTTACGTACCATGAAAATGAATACAACTTCAGCTGAAATCAAATGTTAAGCCATCTGCAGAGGAGATGTGTAATTTCATTGTTTCTATTGTTATTCAGCAAAATAAAATATGTACTCAATGACAAATGTGCAAGCTTTGAAAAGTTTTAAAAACAGCAATTTGGCTTTAGTTTCTTTTCATGGTCTTTGAGAAAGAAAAGGAGGTCAGCGTTCACTGGAGAAAGGCAAATGTCACAGCCACCTTCGAAAAAGGTCAGAAAATTAACCCTAGCAGCTACAGGATGATCAGCCTTGTTTCAGTTTCTGGAAAAATTGTGGACTGGGTCCTCTTGGAGGATGTTTCGAGGCATGCAATGTTAAATAGGTGACTGGAAGTCACCAGCGTGGATTTACCAAGAGTAAATTATGCTTAACTAACGTGGTTGTCTCCTATGACAGTGACTCCATCTGTGAATACAGGACAATAGCAGATGTTTTTTGCATAGACTCAAGCAAGATTTTGACAGTGTCGTCCATGATATTTACATTGGAGTGTTACAGACTGCATGGCTAGACAAGTGAATGGATCACATATAGGGCACAGAAGGTGATTAACAGGTTATACTTTACCTGGATGCCTGTGATAGATGGATTACCAGAGGCATCTGCACTAGGACCTGTCCTCTTTAACGTCTCTACCTATGATGAGCAGGAGGTGACAGAGAACACTCTTATCAATTTTGCAGATTATGTCAAATTAGGGGTACAAGTCATTACAGTCAAGGACAAGGTCAAAACAGGCTGAAAAATTGGGCCACCAGGAGCATTATGAAACAACAGAGACAAATCTTGAACTCTGCATACATCAAGAAACTTTTCCTACTACAGGGACAAAACAGCTCCTGCAACAACACAATACTATGTGGAGTTGGAGAGGCCATGAAACAGCTCTGTGGGAAAGACCCCGGGGTGGAGGTGGACACCAAGACGGACATTAGTCCATGGTGTTTGCTGGCAGAAAGGGCTCCTGGACTGTATGAACCATGGCACAGCCTGTAGGTCGAGGGAATGTCTATATGGCACTTCTCAGATAACATCTAGATAGTCCATCTAACTTTTTTTCAAAAGGGAAGAAATGGACAAACTGAAGGGAGCTCAGCAAAGGTCCACTGGTGTGGTGGAGGCTGGAGTTCTGACCATTTGAGAAGAGAATGGAGCTGGGTCATCCTGAAGAAAGGACATCTTCAGTGATCTTAACAGGCCCCACAGCTGACACAAGACAATCCTTGGATGGAGACAGGCTGGAGATGGAGGGAGGGCAAGAAACAACAAGTGTACATTGTGACGAGAGAGTTTCAGACCAGATAGAAGGAGAAACTTTAATCTTGCGAGAACATTAGGTTGCTCTGAAAACTGTGCCATCTTTGTTCTTGGAGGATTTAAAGTCCCAACTGGACTATGCTGTGAAAAGCCTGGTCTCCTCCAGATACGGACCTGCTTTGGGCTGAGGGGTGACCTACAGGATTCCTGAACTCCATGACAGCCTCACTTATTCTTTGGTACCACAGAAAACAAAGATATATGCTGGAAATATGCTTTGATCCTGTATTGTGAAATAAAGAAAAATGACCTAGGGAAGCACAGAGTCACTGGAGCGTAAAAGACAGAATAAATAAGACTGGAAATAGGGTAAATGACATGCATAAATTGTTATTTTCATAGCATTAGGGAAAGAGAGAGAAATGAATACAGATAATTACATCTAGAATTTTTCAATATATATGAAGTACTCAGCACTCACACAAAGAAATACTGCATATTTTCTAGTGTAAAATGTGCTCTATGATTGCAGAAAATTATCTTCCTTTCAATTTCACTTCAAAGTTATGCGTTGTACTCCCATATGGAGATGTGCCCAGTTGAAGGCGTTGTAAGAGTATATAATTTCTAAAAAATATTCTGCATTTTTCTGGCACAGGTGCTGAACTTTAATTGGTTTTCTTCTATCCCTTTTTGTTATCTAATTTTTTAACTGAAATTTGAGCTCTGTCACTGTCTGAAGACCAGTGGACCACAACAGATGTGGCCCTAAAAAAACCAGAGCAGTTTATTGCATAAGAACCTGTGTCATTTTAACATGGAGGAGAAAATAGCTTGGCAGGAGACTGAGATTGATTGATCCTGGAAAGACTTTGGGTTTTCTTGTGAACAGTTGGATTGGTAAAACAGACAGATGGATTGTTACTGCAAAGAGTTGGTGTGTTGCTAGGGAGACTTGGAATGGTACACCAGGCAGGTGACAAAATTGTGAACTGGTGTTCAGAATAGATGTGGCATTATTTACATACATACATATATATGCATGGACAATGGACATACACATATATATGTGTGTCCACTGCTAATGTAAAGCCCAGCACTGTAATCACACCCACATTTTTACTACATCCAGGATATAAAGGCTACATAACTAAAGGCATCTTTTTGACAAAAGCCAAAGACATGGAGTTCAGAAGATAAAATTTTATAAACAGACCAGCAATTGCACCAATTCTAGCACGTACTGAAATCACACTCAACTCCCATTATGATAATTAGTGTCTAATTTGTCATTTAAAGTAGTATAACTCTCATGCATCACGTGAACTGATTTTATATGACAGAACTCCACAATCAAGGCACAAAACTAATTACTGCAGTCAGTGTAGCTAATGAGAAATAAGCCCAAATCTTAAATAACCTTCCACCATCCTTCCCTTCAACTCTGGCTTAACTCTGCTCTCAATTTTCTCTACTTCCTCTCCTCTAAATGGTACAGGGTACAGGGACTGCAGGCTGTGGTCAGTTCATTACACATTGTCTCTGCTACTCCATTCTTAGTGAGAGAACTCACATTTTTCCCCTGCTCCAGCATGGGGTCTCTCCTACTGGAGACAGACTTCCATAACTAGGATTCTTCAAGAGATGATCCAGCATCAGTCCCTTCCATGGGGTTGCATGTCCTTCAGGAACAGACTGTTCCAGTTCTGGTGGGCCCTCATGGGGTCACAAGTCCTGCCGAAAACCTGTTACTGCTCCAGCATGAGATCCTCTATCCACAAGTCCACGGATTGTGATAGCAGACTGCTCCAACAGGCTTCCCATGGGGTCATGGACTCCTTTAGGCATCCACTTGCTCTGATCTGGGGTCCTGCAGGGCCTTCTCTCCTCCACCATAGACCTCCATGGGCTGCAGGTGCTCAGCTGCCTCACCATGGGTCGTCTGCGCCATGGACTGGAGAGAAATCTCTGTCCTGGTGTCTGAAGCTCCTTCAGCCCCTTCCCCCTTCCTGACCTTGGTGTCTGCAGGGTTCTTTATCTCATGCATTCTCCCTTCTCTTTACAGATGCTGTTGTGCTATAGTTTTTTAATCCGTTTCTCAAATCTGTTATCCCGGAAGTGCTATCACCATCACTGATCGGCTCAGCCTTGGCCAGTGGTGAGTCCGTCTTGGAGCCAGATGTTGGACATGGGGGAAGCTTCTGGCAGCTTCTCACGGTAGCCCACTGCTACCAAAAGCCACTGTAACTATAACTCACTGTACAACTGCTACCAACACCCACTATAACACCCACTGCTTCCAAAATTATGCTGCTTAAACCCAATGCACCGGTTTCTAATAATTTGTACATTTAAAGAAAAAAGTCTATTAATAGCCACAATTATGGTTTTTGTAGCCTATCATAACAGTAACTAAACAAAGAATGATGCCATAAGTCTAGTCTATGTGTAGCTAAACATCCCTAAGTTCTACAGCTAGGTTATACCATTATAACTCTAGTGTTCAATAACTATTGCCTCACAAAATACAGGTGTTGATTTCTCCGTATTAAAGAACAATGTACATTTAAATAATTGAATAATGAAAGAGTAAAATTACCAACATAACCACACACTGCCAGATGACATATTTTTACACAAAAAAGTATTGTATTTTGCACATCTAACAGTTTACAGAATATGCTGAATTTTCAGGAACTTTCCTTGCCTTTTATTTAAAAGATTTTGGGTGGGCTTAGTATTTTTAATCTTAGAGTGTCTGCTAAATATCACATTAAGTCACAAGAACAGGTCAATCTAGAATATTTGTTGGGTTAATATACTGTGTTACTTTCATTTCCCCTTACTGACTTTACAGAAAGCCTATAAATTCACACGCTTCATTAAATATAATTGATTCTACTTTTTAGACTATTTTGTGCACTCAGCCTTAAAAATAGCATCAAATTGTATATTATATAGTTGTATTTTTTAAAAAAACCCAGCTTTTGCATTTTCTGTGTTTGATTTTTCTTATAAATCAGGTTTCTCCCCTATGAAGTGATGAAACAATGAGAAAATAATAGCACCCACTCGTGCTAGAAAGAGATATGATACCACACATATGTATGTGGTATAGATATAGATATACATGTATAGAAAAAATATATATGTACATATGTAAATGTACTTATTAATATATGTATATATATTTATATATATGCACAATGAAGTCACGTCAGGAAATTGGAAAGTTACCTATTTTTTCTGATTGTTTTAATGGATTTTTTTAACTTTCAGTTTGCAAATTTCCATTAAATACAAGAACGAAATTTTAAGCCATTTTGATAGTTACTCTCTTTAATAATATCAGAAAAGTGTTGAGTAATCAGTCTCTGTATATGCAAGATACAAGGTACTATTGCATTTTCCTCCATACCAAAGTGGCATGGTAAGTTCTTTATAGTTATTTAACAAGTTTTAATTAATGTTAGAAGTATATTAGTGCTCATATGCACATACATGGCACGAAAAATAAAAGTTCAAAAAAAAAAGTTCTTAAGACAAAACATTCTCCATATATCATCTATAAGCAAAATTGGTTTCAGCAGCATGATCAATATTTTTCTCAATATACATTTTTATCAATATAGGAAAGAATCAAAATATTTCATAATTTTTTTATTTTAAAAAATCAAAAATAGTGATGCTCAAGTTAAGTCATTTCTTGCAGCTGTTGAGGAAAGTATCTGCAGATTCTGGATTTGGACCAAAGGGGAAAAAAAATCTCCTTCTAAGAACAGATCCAAAAAATTGTTCTTTCTTATTTGGCTACCCTTTAAAGAGAGTGAACTAAGTCAATGTGCATAAGAAAATAGAAACAGATGGAAGAATACTCTCAGAAAGTATTTAATCACTTTCTAGTGGGTCCCCATCTGCCCCAAGTTCTTTTACCTTGTTATAACAGAAAGGGAACAGACAAGAAAATCAAAACCAAAAAGCCTTCACGAATCTGGGTTTGAAATCTGCCATCAAACAAGGCAGTCATTCCTATCAACCTAACCAAAACCAAATTTTCTATCACAAGTACTTCCCAATCTATGCTACACAGGCTGCTGTTCTTGAAAATTCAGTTATTTTAAACATTTTCATGGCCATCGATTTCCATTCCACAATTTCTTTTTTTTTTTTTTTTGCTAAGAGATATTTCAATAATTATGCCTACCAAGTTCAGTTTTCCTAGTGACTCAGAAAGGCCTGAGCCTTAGCAATATACAAGCAGAAAAAAAATCTGTATTGGGATGAACACACTACCCTTTCACAGCAAGCACATTTGATTTTGCTGCTTGTGTTCTGTGTGATGATGAGAAGCTGGCACTTGACTAAGTTTCAGTATGAGCTAGTCACACATCCCAATCTTTTGTTACAGAAATAAGAGCTGCTGCTGAAAGTAGGTCATACAGGAATAAATATTAGTCTGGAAATATGTTATTTTTGAACAATAGATATAAAGTGATGCTTTTGTCTTGCCAGGACTGGTTCTGACATTTTTGAAATATTGTTTAACTGACTGACCCTTTCTCATTTGCATGCCAGCATATGCGGTGATCCTATGCAGAAATACCACAAGAAGCAGCCGTTCCTGTAGTCTCTTGATGACTAATGGACTGGATCATCTGGGATGCAAGGAGAAGCTGAGCTGGGAAGACTCAGGAGGACATTATTCACATGTATTAACACATCATTGTGGGAGTAAGAACGACAGAGTCAGGCTCTTCTCATCAATGCTCAGCAGCAGGGTGAGAGGCAATGAGCATAAACTGAAACAGAGGAAATTCTGTCTGAGTTTAAGAGGACACTTTTCTAATATGAGCCACTACTGGACAGGCTGCCTAGAGATCTACTGGAGCTTCCATCCTTGGTGAAAGTCAGAACTTGACTGGACACAGCCCTGAGCAGCCTGCCCTATCTGACCCTGCTCTGAGCAGATTTGGATGAGAATATCTCTGGAGATGCCTCCAGCCTCAGCCATCTCATGATCCTGTGTGTGATCCAACATGTAAAACAGAGAAGGGAAACTGATCATAGCTGTAAGACAAACAGACATTCTAATCCTCTTCTGCAGGATGACCTTGGTCAGTCCTTTCACTAGCATTCGTTAACTTGTCAAATGTCACTCTTAAAATTACATTATCATATTTACCACCGAGTAGGTTAAAAAATAAGAATGGATTTTCTGCAAGGTCTTTCAGAATTTTAGAAGCACCCTTATAAGTTAAAATTACATTAGTCATTGATTTTTGAAAGAAAATTATTATTTAACTCTATTAAGCAATTAAAGGAAAGTTTATTTCCACCGCCATAACGTGCTGGACAGAACAATGTTCTGCATGCCATCTTAATTGCAAACTTTGTTTGAGACTAATGCAATATTAATTTCAGTGAGTACAAGAGATTAATACCATAGTATATAATGTCTGAAGTATTTTTATTAGAAAAAAGACTGAAACATGCAACATAGGCAGTGTATTTTCTAAGATCTATGCAATCTCATGTCAAAAATTTGGAGAGAACATTAAAGAAATGTGACATGGGAAGAGAAAAGCAACCCATATGCAAGAGCAGAAGGGAAGAAATACCGTATCTCAAAAGAACTGCATCGGAATGAGGCCATATGTATAATCTGAGACTCAACCATTCCCCTATTTCTGGAGATTAGCACTGTGCTAATCTTCAAAAAATTTTGTGTTAGCAAAAGTACCACTAGATACTCTTAGCCAATGGAGCATTACACCAAGACCCAGCCAGATTTAGGCTCATTCAGGACAGCGCATCACTTTGAGATCAAAAGTGTTGTGAGCATCATGATAACAGAATGTTCTTCTGCTAGGATATATTGCTAAGAATGCAGATATTGTTACCCCTTTGAGTGTATTAGTCTCCCATTTTAAAATTTCTACCTGATGTACTGTATATAAGGACCATTTACGATGACAGGAAACTTAAACTGCTGTTTAAGTTAATAAAGTATTTGCTTTGTGCAAAAACACCTATTTATAATTTCAACTGTATTTCTAAAGGTAGAACTATGTGCAGTTGGCTGCAAGTGGCATTGCATTTTTAATTTCTCCTTACAGAATCTTAAAGGCTACATATGACATAAATCATCTGACTTTGTATTTGAGATATTTCATCATAGCTTTTTACAGGAATAGGTGGCAATGTCACCAGTGTTACTTGCTTCCTGGAAATTGTATTATTTAGCATCTCTGGTTTGATGACCTTGTTTTTTACTGTAGTCAAATTAGTCATGATATTTAACAATTATCCCTGTTATAAGCTATATTCAGATCAGGTACATATACTGAAACAGGATGTCACCTGTAAGGAGACATGTTGCTATTAAATTCAAAATTTATATACAGTAGCTGTACAGTACAGGAAAATGCATATCATTCAAAAGAGTGATTTATACTGATTAGAAGTACCAAACAGCTGCTTAGCTAAAAGCTTGACTCAAAGCCCTCTGAAACAAATGAAAAGATTTTCATTGATTTTACTTCTTTCTGGATCAGGTCCAAAAATGCAGATTTTTTAACTGACAGAGAAAGCATTCATTAAACTGGATATTATTTTATCAGGAAAAGAAGATGCCCAATGGAAAAAAAACTTCTCAATACGGAAAAAGTAAATACCAGCCAAACAAAGATATTCACTCTTGAGGTTTTTTAAATCACACCACAAGTAGAAAATAAAGTAAACTAATGTAATTATTTAATATTGTAGTTTAAATTACTCATATGAAACACATCAGAAAACAACAGTTTCACTTACAGCATTCAGCATCCATGAGTTTTTACAATATTTCAGAGGAAAAGAAAGAGATTACTGAAACAATATAATTTCATAAAATGTAAGTCTCTTTTACATTGTTTTTCATAAATTGATTCTTTTACCATTAAAAAAATATCTGCTCCATACTGGAACTGAAAGTGAAAAACTTTTAATTATAAAAAGATAGATGAAAAAGAATATATGAATTATAGAAAATGCTGGAAATATTAGCATTTTTAGTTTTTCCCTTTCCTCACACACTCACACACACTTACACAATTTGTCAAACACAAATTATATCCTCAAAAGAAGCTATGAAAATTCTAGTCTTGCTTATACGTAAATTTTGCTTGTTCAGTAAATTACTGCTGGCAAAACTGAACAATTAAAAAACAAAAAAAAGCTTTTAAGACTGCTTTTAAGAAAGTAAAATCTGTATACTTGTATTCCTTACTATTATTCAGAAGATATCACAGGTCTCCAACTTTATGTTTATTTGATCTCTGATTTGGCTGATATGTAAATTTTTCCAAGATCATTGTCCTATTGTGGTTCCATCCATATAATCTACATGAAGGTGTTTAAAGTTTGAATGAACTGAAGGTTAACTTAGATAGCAAAAACACTCAGTTTGTGACCTTCAGCTCCTGCTAACAGCAAAGAAAGTGTGATTGTTAAACTTCAGTTTGCCAAACAGCTGGACAATTTTTTATAATAGTGTCACTTAAAATGAACAGCAGCTATGTGCATATTTGTTCACTAAAATCGTATTTATGCTGTTATGACAGACAGCAGTTGCCACAGTAAAGAAAGGCACAGAAAAGTGGGACACAGACATACTTCCTTGCCTTTGCCTCGATTATTCTCCTTTCAGCAAAGAAGAGGATGAAGAGTGAGCTCCATGATGTTGTGTCTAAGTATAACTGTTTACAGAAATTCACCATCTTATGCTCCACCAGTCACCAGCAAAATATTTATGCTTTATATTTAATATTCTTTAGGTTGCATGCTCAATTTTTCAATCAGTCTGAACATTTGTTATTGTCCTGAGAATTATATGGATTAAAATAGTATTAAAAATCATAGTTGTGAAAGCAAACATTTTTCCCTTTTTTGAGTTCCAAGAAAAATTACATGTGAAAAAGTTAGAATTTTTTACGATGCCAGAGACTCACTTTACTCCGCTACATCCCAGAAGCCATGGTAGGAATTTGTCAGTTCCAGGATTCCTCAGAAACCTATATATTTTCAGACATAGTCTTTTATTTGTTGAAAAGTTTTGAAATATGTTTGTGTTGTCAGAAAGGAATTTATTTGAAGTAAATCAACTTGCACATGGTAATAAAATTATCTCCCAAGTATTGTTCAATGTAATTAAAGATTGCTTCAGTAGGCAAGAGCACATCATGACACAGCATTTTCAGAAAGATGTTTGTCTTGTTTCTGTGTGTTAGGTAAACTTGTGTTCATCAGTATCTTTTAAAGAAGTGTAAGAAAATCTGTAAGCTACTGACATAAAGCAGCATAAAAATGAAAATGCTTAAGAAAGGCACTGTAGTAACTTCATAATGTATTTTATGGAGCGAATTAATGCAGTGAGTGGGCTTCCTTTTTCTGGAGATGTATTGTAGGACACTACCCTCTTCTTTATCGTACACAGACTGCAATATGTAGATAAAATGTTGCTTTAAAAAGTGACTGCAATTAAGCCATTGTGTTTGTGACAGAAAACATGGCTGATTGCTGTGTTGGAATGCATTATTAAATATGTTTGCAACTGAGCCATTGAATCTGTCATAGGAGACATGGCCAACAACATGCATCTAGAATGTATTATTAAACCATACTCCCTTACAAGTTGTGCTATTATCCCAACTTTACAAACAAAAGGAAGTTTGAAGTGGCAGGTTAGGGAGTGGGTTTGCAGTATGTTAATTATTCCTGATGTTATTACGCATATGAAGGGTCTTCTCAGTGTAATGTGCGGAAAAGGGATAAACCATGCCACTTTTGTCTTAGGATAACAAGAGGAAGCTGGAGCAAGTTCTAAAACAATTTTACGTTATCCCCTATCTTGTTGGTATAGCATGCCATTAAAAAAAAAAAAGAAATTATATATATATATATATATATATGTGTGTATGTAAAGAATGTAATAATAGAAAACAAGGAATCAAAGCCAGCCTCATCAAACCCAGCCTTTTTGCCTTAACACTGTTTTCAACAGTATCTGCAGTATCAGCCTGCAACTTTCTATCTCTGATGATGCATCAACTGCATTACATTTAACTTCAGGAGATGCAAAGTTTTTCCACAGTACTGGTCTACATGCAAAGCATTTAAAGATTAGTCTATTTTACTATAGACAGTCTAAAAAAGCTTAAGCTTATCAAAGAAAAAGCAGCATTATCCGCAAGGTTCAGATGCAATCTTTTCAAACATCTGTCAGCGATTGGAGTGAAGGTTTTTGTCTGTCTCATTAGCTTGCTTTTTTTGAAGCCATCAAAATGATCAGAGACAAATGCTTGAGCAAACCAATTACTCTTGATTTATTTGATTTACTGAAAACATTATATTTTAGTTTGAAGAGTGATGTAAATTTTAAAAGTATTTATTCATAATGGTTTTAACTCTTGAGCAGGACCTCAAAATTTTCTTTATTCCCAGTGGACAATAAACAAACAAAAAACCCTAAATAACTTTTAAAAAATTACAGCCTTTCTCTTGTTGTCAAAATTTCGATAATTTCAAATAGAAGAAAACTGAAAAACCACTCAGGGGTATTATAAATCTTAGTATAAATATGTGTTTTGGGGGTTTTGCCTCTAAAAAAGTAAACCACTTCTAAATGCAAGATCGGATTCCACTGTCTTCTGTCAAGCAGAACATTTACTGAAGTAAATGTTAGCTAGAAGTAAGCCCCTGTATCCTTGTAATAAAAGGTGATTTTATCTTTAAATACTTGTATAAAGTATTAAATGAAGATAGGAGAGTGGAGAGATGCACTATAAATGAAATTAAAAGAAATCTTTCTTTTCAAACAAGGATCATGAAATAATGTTTAATTCTCCTTCAGTTGGCATGTACCACCAGCTTCATGTACAACACAGTAGAATATTTTTCAATTCTTTCATTTATACTCCCTCCTCTGTTCTGAAGAGCACTGTGTTTAGAACACAATATACAATATTTTCTTATTTAATACATATTTTGTTGGAAAGATTCCTGGAAGCAGACTGAGGAGACAAGCCTATCAGTTGCAAAATGCCACATATAATTTAACAAGTGGATAGTTGTTTGGGATATTGGCTACTGGCCATTGAACATTGTGCATATTTGCATTTGGCACAGGGGCAGGAGGTAACAAACACCAGATTTTAAGACTTGAGAATGAAGTTCAATATGAATGGTTTCTAAACATTCTAGAATTCGGGGTTTTTTTTGGGATAGTGACATTAGTTTGTCTAGTGGGGTTCATCTGCTTTTATAGCTAAAGAATTAATAAAAAGCTTTTTGTCACTGTAGCTAGAGTTCTTCAAAAGAATTGTGCAATTTTTTCCCTGAAATGTTCATGTACATATATTTATGGTATTGTTTCTCCCTTGATTTTAAGGCAGGATTCCCAAAGCTAGAAGAAAATACTGTCCCGGCAAATTTCACAGGGAAGTGAATAATTTTGTCTGAATTGTCATCTCAAACATGAAGAGTCCATAATTGTTTTCTAAAATAAATTCTATTTACAAAAAACATCTATTTCTTGGGTGTCATTTTTACATATGTAAGATCTGTCTCTGGCTCTGAATTGAGTTTTCTTTCCACTTAGTTTTTTTTTGTTTACAAAAGTGATTAAGAGGAACTAGAGCAGGTGGGTTAACCGACATTTTTACCTGGAGAAGCTATTATAACAATAAGATTTTTTTAGTGATGATATTCATAAACTAAAATAAAAACAGATAGGATATGATATGAAAAGTTTATAGAAGCACAGTCCAAGGGTAAGCTGTATAAATCACTTTCCATTTTTCATCTCCTGAGAATTGTGGTCATCCTAATCCGTGTGAATTATATTTATATCCTATCACTATATCTATAAATGAGGAAATGTTCATTTCTTGAAAGACAAATGTAATCTATGAAATCTTTGGAGTTTATCACAGTATTTTTCAGCTTTGTGGATGGTAAAAGCAAATATTTCATGTTCAGAAATATATTTATGAAAAAAAAAATTGAAGACCAGCTTTTGGACTATTTTACCAGATTAAACCATTTAAAATTATTTACAGAATATTTGCATATAAGCTCTCTTTTCATTATTTCCTGAATTTCCTAAAGCCATTCTCAGACTCTCTATACTTCTGCTAGTGCAGTGAGCAGATACCACAAGCAGCTGCAGAAAAATCAGCTCCTGCAGTTGTAGCTTGGAACATTATGCATATCATTTAACCTGCTTCTCTGGCACACTTCTTTGCAAAGAACTTCACACAGACTTGCTAAATGCATTGCAGAAAGAATTATGATTTTTTTTATGTGCATACATATATTTTTGTATCACGCCACTGGGGTTTTTTATCTTGTTATACTGCATGTGCCAAATTACACTGCACTAATTCCACAGTTATGCTGGTGAGTTCAATTGAGGCAATACAGATTTACAATGACTGATTGGAATCTGTGTAATGACTCCTTTCCTGAAAAGCTCTTAGTTTCAGGTAAGATTCTATACTAACTTCTATTGAGATGGAAACTGAGAAAATATGATAAACACTACCTTTATCTCATCCTGTATAGAGACCAACTACACAAAAGTTTCCTCCAGAAGATTACTTCTTACAAATAATATTCTTGCATGATATTAAATCCCTCAGTAATTCTCTATTATTTATGTGAATTATCACTCACTGATGGAAAAAAAGGAAGACTTCTATTTTTTATTACTAATGCTGCCTCATATCCTTAAGCACATAAAAATACAACATTTCTGGTATGCAATAGATTTTGGTAGCCCTCCCTATATGCGTAGTATGATGTGCAAACACAACACAAACAGAATAGAACAATTTTTTCTTAATCAACTTGAAAAGATATTTCAAGAAATTAAAACCATGGTTAGTGTTGTCTAGAATAAGTAATTAATTACTAATTTATATTGATTTGTGTTACTTAAAATTCATGATAAGTCTTTTAAAGCTTTCTGTTAGTAAATTAAGACTGCTCTTGATCTTACCAAAGACAACATGAATGCAATTAAAATTACATAGCTCTGTTTTGGGATGAAAAAATTATATTTTAAGTGGATGTGCATTCATACCAAGCATTTTTTTTTTATGATAAGAGCAGCATAAATAATACATAATATATGAGATTTACAGACATGCATAACTTAAAAAGTATATTTTTTTGACACAGCAAGGAATCTTGAAATTAAAGACAACATTTTTAACTGTGAAATAAAAAAAAAGCCAGTATCATCTCTGCTTAAGTTAATGGAGAGTTGTAGCAAATCTATTTTTGTTACTGAGGAGAAATGGAAGATTTATCTCACTTCCTTGAACACTTAGACTTCCTTATGGTGTTCACTTATTCTTCTTAATCGGGATTTAGACAACGTCTTTTACCAAACCGCTGGCTCAACTCTGAGCAAATTAATTCTATTTTTCATGCTCCAAACCAAAGCAGTCCAGTAATGATAACAATGCATAAAGGGATATTGCTATATGACTTTTGAATGCAAATCAGAGACTGCATTGTATGAGCAATTCAAATAGCAAAACAAATTATGGTTATGGATCTCTGAAGACACTTCCCAGAATGTGAATGATATCTCTGAACAGGCACACACAACAGCATTTGTAAGAAATAAGTTCTTTGCTCTTAAAACCTGATGCACAAGGAAAATAAAGAAGCTGCTTTCCTGCTGTACTGTATCTCAGAAAGGGACCTGAATTTGAATCACACAAACCTACTGTTTACACAAAGGCGTACAAATAAGAAAATTTTGCCTCATCTAAATGAGTGCATTTATTCAACCAAGCTACTGGCATTAGGTATGACTGCTAAAGACCAGGGTGATTCAGAAAGCATCTCCCAAGTGGAATATTTCATCTTGACAAACACACACGTGTATGCACACTACCAACACCAGCAGGGGAAATAGGAGAGAGTTTTATGCCTCACAGAGATTTTAGCAGTTATGTGATGACACAGAAGCATTTGAGCCACATAAGTAAAGATGAGGGACCAGAATACGCCTTGGGTATGGAAGTGCTAAACTAAACCTGGAGTGGAAGATTAAAATCATCCTGGAGGGGTTCAAAGGGTATTTCTAGCTCTTTCAAGTAGAAGATAATTGGACATGCAGTCCATCAAGAAAGAAGGGGCAGGACCCCAAATAGACATGCATTAAGAAAGAGTACAATATGTCTTTTAAAAATTAAGCAGAAGAGATTTCTGGTTTTAACATTAAAGAGTTGCAAAATGATTAGGGCTTTACTGCAAGATGGAAGGAGGGAGATACTGTATGCACTCATCTCCGGCTTCACTCATTTTCTTCACTCCTTTGCTACAGAATCATTCACATGAACAGATTGTTTCCTCTCTGTTTCTTTATCAGTGTCACAGTTTTAGCTTGTTCTTGTTTTGCTCTTGTTTTTGAATATTGTGAATAAATGCTTTCCTCCAAATTTTATTAGTAAAATTTCAAATTTCATAGATTTCCTCCAAACCTGAGTCATTCCTCACCAGAAAAGCATCTTTACAAATGTCTTCCACCCTAGCATTTTCTATAAATTAGCAAGTAAGTAAGGAGAAAGGGTAAGCAATCCTTAAGCTACTCACTGTGACTAACCTCCTGCCTGAACCATGGTCAATGCTGAATTCAGATCAGTTTCTCAAATCTTTGCCAAGTCAGGCCATGAAATTCTCCAAAGATGACTTCCACAGAGTCTCTGGGCAATGTGTTTCAATGGTGATTGAAATACAATGCAAAAAAAGTGAAAAATCTGTTACTTCACTTAAAACACATAGCTGTTAGTATATTTTGGGGACTAATGTTGCATTCCAACTGGTGTATAATTCCTAGGGTTGCCCCCTGCACTTTATTCTTTAGCGTTTCTTTCCATTTTCACACTGTATTAATTATTCATATTAGAGATTCAGAGAATCCTCAGATGCTCTTTTAGGATTTTTCAGCATACATTATACAGACAAGTTAGTTTGTAAATTTTAGCCATGATGTCTTCACTTCTTTGCTACAGCACTATATTGAATCTATACTCATGTCTGTTTGATTCAGATGCTGTACAGAAGCATTTATCAAAGCCTGCAATGTTTTCAGTATTTAGCAATATGTGATCCATGGTGTTACTTGTTCTTAAAAGATAGTTAAAATTCTAAGCTTTGTTAATTGTTTCCCAAAATGATTATGTGCATTTCAAACACATAATTTACAAATACATGAATTTTTATGTCTCATTTCCATTAAATAATTTTTCATTTTGTTTATTTTGGCCAAGTATACCAGCATTGCTTGTCCCTTAAAGCATATATATACACCAGAGAATTTCTGTAAAAATAAATATCTATGTATATTTATGTATATACAAACATTAAAATTGCACATATAGCAATATTAACTAATGCCTCAACATCAAATTCCTACAGACCTCCATTTCTGTTGATCATGACCTTGCAAATCACTAGAACTTTTTTCATGAAGAGTAAGTCTCTCACAGTAACAGATGAACTGAGTGTTGTTCAACAACTTCATCACATAGCACAGTGAGGAAATAAAGAATAAAGAAATATAGCTACAACATAGCAGAGTCATTTGGCACAGTGAAAAAAATTGTGCACAAACAAGAAAAGAAAGAACAAGTTTAAGAAAGGAAAAATAGATAGCAAAACTAAAAAAATTATAGATCATTTTAAAGACAGAAAAATTGCTTTCTGGATCAGAAACTTTATTGGTTTTAAGTAGAATTTCGAGGTCTGCAGAGAGAAGCCTTCATCATTAGTAAAATTTTAGAAATAGAAGAATTTAGTCAGATTTTTTGGCAACTTCTTTTTCAAGACTAGTAATAATATTGATTTAAATAAAAAAGTGAGATATAATATATAATCTTATTTCAATCTAAACAAACCAATAGTTAAATTGATTTGCTACTTAGCACTCAAGCTTTTCCTGCTAAATTTTGGTCCCTAGGGAGGCCCAAGTTAATACCTGTTTCATACTTTCAATCTCACAGCTTATTTAGCTGAACTAAAATTCAACTGGCCTAAGCTAACTCATAGTTTTTTGATAAAATATACGTAAAATTCATATTTTATAGAAGCCTATTAAAAATTAGAATGAAATTATTGGTCTACATATATGCAAACCTGCACACATTACTAAGTACCTTACGTATTTATATCAAGCATATGGGTCAAGATCCTAATCAATTTGGACTAAGCAATGTCACTGAGATTCACTGAGTTGGTAAGAGCTTGGTGCTAATAACACTGAAATTGTGAGTTCACTCCATATAGGGTCCATTAACTTTAGAGCTGGACTCAATAATTCTTATAAGTCCCCTCCAAGTCTGAATATTCTGTGATTCTGTAATTGTAAAATTTATATCAGTGATTAACTTTTTGATGTCTACCAAAAATCAGTTCATTAGTAAAATGCCCTTGCTGAATGCAAGACTTGCTGTAAGAAATTATTCATTTCATACCCAGTAAACCATTCTACTATACCCTTCTACAGACAATGTCCTCAGTAACTCATGTAGAAGAGCATACAGAATTAGCAGAGCACAGAATTATGATATACAAAATGAATAGGTTCTTAAGCACCAGGTTTCCTTCAGACATCAGTATTTCTAAGACATTAGTATTTCTCTTAAAACTTACTGTTTTAAAGGTTACATGTTTAATTCTTTATGGCATTGTAATCCTTAATTATCTGTGAAGCAATGGTATCCTTAAGGCAAATATGCTCTTCCCTTTTTCTTGTTATAGCCCAATGGTATGGCAGCTGTAACTATTTCCTATCTATAATAAAAACTCTGTGATAATTTGGTTATATCAAACATGATATATTCCTTTGAACCCACAAACATCTTGAGTTTTCTTTTTATCATTGGTATAAGGAATTTCTAAATGTCTGCATATCTAGTTTTCTTGGATCTTTTCAGGTTTGGCAACAAAAGATTTTGTATATGGAAGTTATGGAACCATGATTACCTTGGCCCCAGTCTTCAATGTTCTGACTAATTTAGGCCTTCCAATTTCTTTATTAATTTATGAATGGGAATTTTCTCTTAGAAATAGGACAAATTCATTAGAACCATGAAATGTTTTGTAACAAATATCCTATGTTTCCTAATTTTAAGCTCTTATCCCTCTGCTATTTAATATAGGGCTCCGCTCTTTTTCTGCTTATCTTTATCTGCGAGAAAATTCAAGAGAAATTGTTCACTTTCATCTCCCTCTACAAGTTAGTAAATTCCTCTATGAATTTCCACATTGCTGCTGTGTATCATCAGCAATACTCATTTACCTTTAAAACCCTGAAATTTGTTTCTGTGTTCAGAAATGTCCTTCAGGCTGATGTTTTCCTATTCCTTCCAAGGCAGCTAAAGATGTTTATTTTCTTTAAAACACAACACAATTGGCTTTTCAATTGCTCTTCTATTTGAAATCCTATTGAGTAAGTTAATCAGCTTCAATATCACAGACTTGTGCTTTTCATTTATATTCCTATTCTGCCTGAGTATTCAAGCTCTCACCTTTGATTTAAAAGTAGGGAACAAGAAAGACAGTCTAAACTCAGTTAAAGCTTGTGTGCATAGTATTTTGTATATGAAGACTCCTTTTCATCTTTGGCCAAAACATCTACTCAGGTTGTGAGTTTCACCTGATCTGAATTAATAATTGGTTAGGTTGCTTCCTCAAGTACAGAGATTTTCACATGAGTTCTTATAATTTGGGGGTTTTTTGTTTGTTTGTTTGGGGTTTTGTTTTGTTTTGTTTTTGTTTTTGTTTTTGTTTTTGTTTTTGTTTTTTTTTATGTCTTACTTAGTATTGGACAATGCTTTAATACTTCTAGTTATTTAGGTAGAATGAATAAATACCTTTTTTTATTGTGCAATGAGCCTATATACTTAATTTTAATTTCCTGTCTGTAATTGTCTGTTGTCTTGTTTGCTGACAGATCAAAAACCACTCTACTACTATACTAAAATAAAAAATGAAAGTTAATCTCTTAGTGATTGCTAATAGCAAAATAAAGCTTAATATTTCTTCTCTGTAAATTATGAAAAATATAGTGTTTAATTCACAATGTTTCTATTGCAATGTAATAATTAAGGAAATGAAAGATGGAATTGTGAAACTTTGAAGCAGAAAAGATCTGCAGTTTATATTTTATACCTTTGAAAAATCAGAAACAATACTTAAGATAAGTTTGATTTTGAAAGATGTTTCTGTGTGAGGTAAGTCATCATTTGATGGTGTAGAGAACAAGCTAGGAGCAAGGAGGCATTATTATTTTTCACTAAAAAGAGGCAATCTTGAAGACATAGTTATCATCACTGTACATGTAGACAGTGGTGGACTCTAGATTATATATTACCACTTAGAGAATTCAAAGCCACACCTGCTTATCTCTCAAAATGTCAGCTCAGTTTTCCCCAGCAGTCAAAAAAAAATGATTCAGTGTGAAAAAATTATTGAGAAAGGAACTGAGAATAAGTCAGAAAACAACATTGTGATATTAACAGTAGTTGGTAAGTACATACCTTGAATATTATGCATATCTCTGGCTGCTTTATTTCAAAAAGATAATCCTTTAACTAGAAAAGTGCAGAGAAATTATCAGGGATGAAGAGACATTCTATGCAAGAAAATTATTTAGGATTTGGTAGGTAAACTAAGTATTCTAGAAATCAGACCTCCTACCTAAAGAGTCCAAGAGCCAATGAAGTCTACATAATACAAGCATGAAAAGGAAATGTCAAGACAGCAAAGAAGTAAGCACTTCTCTTTCCCCTTATATCTAGGATGAATGTTTATGCAAGACATTGCTGATATATACCAAATACAACAAAACAGAAGATGTTAAAAGAGAATGTTTATTGCTGGAAAACAGGCTTAAACAAAATAATTTAGATGCACGCTTCAACTTAGAAGGTTTTGTCTAGGTTTGAGACAAGGTCAGGAGGAAACGCTCAGGAATGAATGTCTTCTCTAAAGAAAGCAGGTTTCAGCAGTCCCTCTCCCACAGACCTCTCCCTCTCCTACAAAGGAATTTCTTGGTAGAAAGTGAAAAAACTGTTTATTTAACAAGCAGAGTGCACACAGGTACAGGAGAAAAATAATAACTACTAATATGTGAACCTTCTTGTTGTGGAGAAAGCTCAATTTAGAGCACTTCTCAGCCTCTCCTGAAGTCTGAAGCTGGGATGTGCCATCCCAGGGCATCCTCGCTGGCTCCCGGTGATGGTCTGTTCTCAGATTGAAGTTGAACTGAACAGTTCCAGAAGAAGCCACAGAAGTCAATGGAAAAATGCTGTACACAGTCCCAGGAAAACGTCTTGCTTTAGCTAACAAAAAGAAGCTAGCTAAAAGCAAAGAATGCACCCCCTCCCCACTGCACACTGCACTGCACGGCGTAGCTGAGAATACAGTAGAGTATATGTGTGTTTGAACACTGCCGAAAGGATTTCCCCCTCTCTCTCAGACCCAGCTTAAAGTCACAGGACCCATTCCTGGGCATAAAGCAGATGAGAGGGGATAAAATATTATCATATAGTCACCCCAAGACAGGCTTTGAACTTTTGATTCCCAAAATGTGAGTAAATAATAGGATTAAATTTTCCTTAACCCAACCACAAACTTCTTATACTCTTTACACGCACAATCATCATACCAGGTGGTGTGGTCTTATCATCAGACAATCAAGATGTTCTCAAATATTAATGCAAGAATGTTTAATTATTTTAACTTGTCCTGAATTTCTAAATATTCCATTTTTCCTGGACTTGGGTAGCTCAGACTAGTTGGACTGCAGGCAGACCCTTTCCCTAGAAAAGAAATTTGATTGAGATAAGCCTGAACCGATGAGAAAAGTTCTTTAAAACTCTCCTGTCTGCTTTTTTTTTCATCTTCTTTTTTTTTCATCTTCTTCTCCCCTTAAGAAATTATAAACCCAACTCAAAAAAGAAAAACAAAATATGAAGCAAGAATTCCTTCTTGAAGTAGATGCGTCTGTATCTTCTAAAGGAATGTCTTCATTACATTTAAATGTAGGTAAATATCTTTCCAATAAGTAACTCTAAGCCCTGACATATCCTTCCTTCTGGTAGAAAAGTATAAGGTACTTTTGATTGGCAAATCATTCAGCCATTGCAAACAAGCAGCTAATTCACCCGGAGCATGGAGTGCATGGAGCAATTCAAAATCTTTAGACTGCAAAAACTGTTAAGATCACCAAAGGAGAATAACATTTTCATTGCATTCATATCGAGAAGTTTAAATGTAAATGGAAGACACAGTTTGCATATCCCAAAGTATTGCAAAAAAAATCCAATAAGTATGAGGCAAGGCTCCTTAGAGTGCAGAACATGTATTACCTTCTGAGGGAAAAGAAGTGTAACTCATACAATTGATCACAAATAAGTTTTTTCATTTGCTTTCCTATTGCAAACAAGAAAACATTTGCAAAAGATTTTTTCTCTCAAGCAAATGTGATCTTGGTGGATTTAGTTCCTTTGGTAGCAACTATACAGAATAAAACATGATATTATTAATAATGACAAGGCTAGCATTAAGCTCTCATTAGGCTGTTACAAACTGCCATAGCACCAGAAAGTTCATGAGAAGTAGAAGCAAACTGAGAAAATGACCTGCATTTATACCAGAATTGCATGATCATTCATTTGAGAATACTGACATAAATTTCAGACACTCTTAAGTAGACCAGCCCGTAAGAACTGAAAAACGTATGTGTCTATTCTCCAAGTTCTCTTCTAGAAATGCTCTTGTGATCATATTATGTGTTTGATCATACCACATTGAAAAATCTAAATAAATCTTTAAATATAGGGATTCTGAAAGAATCTGACAAAGTGTGTAAAGCAGAAGTAATGTGTGATCAGCCTTTTCAAATAAAGGCTTCACTCCTATGATATCTCCAACAGTACCAGAAGGTTTGGACAATGTTTAGGGACTGTCTGATAAAGGTGATGCTACTCATGTTTATATAAACAACTTCCCTGATGGATCCATAGCATGTAAAAGTACTCATAAATCACTTTCACAATTCTGGTGGTAAAATTCCTGAGGACACCCATCCGTGGGTTGATCAGAGCAGTTGTGATGATTATGGTCCAAAGACCTGAAACTGTCATAATATATAACAGATAAGGCTTTTTTTTTTGCTTTTTTTTTTCCCCACAAGGATAGAACGGCCTTGCTGCATGGCTGGCTCAGATTCATCCAAATGATTTATTTTTTAGATCAGCCTGAAAGGCTTGTCTCTTTATAGAGAAAGAAAAATTTATCTGAGGGCTAAATTGTGGAAGAATGTACTACTTTCCCTTCAGCTTTTTTGCACTGAAAAGTTAGACTCACACTTGCAGGATACCATGGAGGTCTGAGCTAGGAACCACCTAGCCAGAATCCATTTCCTCAGGAAACCACCATTAGGGCTAAAAAAGCACACAAAGCACTTGATATGTGAAACAGGTGTATACTTGAGAGATAGTGTTTGGCTGAAAAAAAAAAAAAATTACCCTGGAAGTCCATTATATGTATATTAGGAGAAGGGGAATATCTATACCACTATTTGAGAAGAACACTTTCTCAGAGGTTTCCCTGTAGCAACTATGAATTTAATTGAAGAGGTGGAAAGTATAACTTCTGTGTGTTGGAAGAAAGTTGTTCTGAAACAAAATTAAATTACAGACACCATCAAATATCTGTAGCTAAATGAAATTGGACAACATATCTTGTTTGGGTATCACTTAAAAACAGGAATACCTAATATAATTTGTATTTGTGATGCTTATATATTTTCAAAAGGCTAAACTCTGGGGAACTCAAAGTAAAGCACTTCTATATGGAAGGAAATTGACTTGAAGGGTAGTGCAGAAGGTGAAACATTTTAAAAGAATTATTAGTATGCATATGATATTCGCATTTCCTATTAACCTTCACTTGCACAAGCAAAAAACCTGCTTCAAAATGGTGAAGGGCTCAGTTCAATTTGCCTGTTTATAAAATTTAATTTAACCAAAACCTGCAAGAGAGCAGAAGCTGAAACAAAGTCTATTGCTGATTGGTTTAATGTGAGGAACCAGAAATTGATGTTGACATTTTGCCTGCCTGGAGCAATCACTACACTGCATCTCTTAATTGGCTACGCAGGCCTCTCTCCTTCTCTCACACAGCAGTAAACTCATGCTTGCAGCTGCAGGAATCTCCTATTGTAAATACTTACATGGCCAAACCAATTCAGCTAACAAAAGACTCCCCTTCCTGGATAATCCAGTTAGCATGTTAAATAACTGTGAGCTCTGCATAAATTCTTGGTAACTTTCTGCATTGTGTGAGAGCATGAAGTATGACATTATTAGCTTAATGTGCAGCTTGGAAAATGTATAAGGCATTATGGCACAGTCACACTATTATCTACTAGATTGAGCCAGGTTTATTAACAGTGACAACCATTACAACAATAAAAGGCATGCAAAACCAAATTCGGTTATCAGAACTTTATGGGAGGTTTGCAATCATATTAGATTATTTTCTTTCTAAAAGCCTTACAGTTAGAATTTTCCATTAAAATGACCACTTTTATTGGTTTCACTCTTTCTGTTAGAACCTACAAAAGTTCAGCAAATATCTTTTATTTTATGTAGACTGCCTTTGTCTGATTCAGTATCTACAGTCTGCCAGACAAAACTGGAGGCTGCCTTGAAAATTTTGTTATGAAATAACTTTTTTCTTAAAAGTTCAAAATAAATTCCTTCCTGCCTGCAAATTCAAACTCAAGTCACTGTCTCTTGCTGTAGACACTGCCAATACAGGTGCAAAAAATATTTCACAGGAAATGTGTAAAAAATCATTAGGTTGGGAACTGTCCCTAGGTGGAAGTTCAGCTTCAGAATTTTTTTCCTGCTATTGTCAATATAGTTCTGTGCTTCCCCTACAAAAACAACAAGAAAAAAAATCCAACTAAACAAAAATCTAAGTAGCTCCTTCCAGTACAAGGCTGTTTTCCCCCTGCAAAACAAAACTCTAAATAGCCTTGTGATAGCTGCACTAGTAGTACACAGATACTTAAATGAATGAATGTTTGGGTAAATATCTATTTGCATCAGGTAAAAATAATTTAAAGAAAGTTTTTTAGTCTAATCCTAAAGTGTGGGGTTTTTTTTCCCCAGAAACACATGGATTGATTGTCATAAATTATTACTTGAAATATTTAATTTGTGAAAGTTACTAAGTTTAGAAAGTTACATCAGGCAGTAAGGTCTAAAGAATTTTAAGTTGTCATAGCAACAATTTTTTCTTTGTACATAATAGAAACTTTTTCCACAAATGCTTCGGCTTTACCACTTTTAATGAGGTTACTTAATAAATTAAGAAATTAACTTCTTGCATAAACACCACAATGGGCAAATTAAGTTTTCTTTGCTACTGTCTGTAACTTTTCTTGGCAGAACTTTCTGTTCAGAGCTCTTCAGAAATTTGTATTGCTTTGCAACCTCTTAGAATTAGAATTTTGAGATTTTCATAAGATCTGCTTCACTATCAGATATCACAAAACTTATTCAAGGTGTGGAAGGGAAAAAACAGAGTTTTTATTTAAAGTATTGCCAGCATTAAATGAAAATAGAATTTCGATATCCTAAACTCTAGCTACATTATAGATTTATAGAAATAACTATAAACAGATCTTCTACCAGTAGTCACATACAGTGAGCTGCTTTTGACTGTGTCTACTGAAAACCTTGTCAACAAATGCTGAAAACCTGAAAGGAAACAGGAACACTGGCAAAACATGTAACATTGACAGGCATTGCTGGAGTGATAACTAAAACTGTCAGGGTATTTCATTTAGCCAAGACACATTCATGCATGTCTGTCAGTACAGTTAAATAAAAAGGCATACACCTGTGAACTGTAAATACAGGTCTCACCTCCATAAAGTGGATCTGCATTTCAGATATCAGCAGGGAAGGCATTTTGGTGATTTTGGTAAGTGAGAGGAGAAGGATGAGACCATAGTAAAACAATTTAATTTAGACTGTAATTGGATTTTGAAATTACTGCTCAGGCAACGAAGAGGAGTCACTAAAAGAGGCTATGTAGAAGCTTTGTTGTGTGTGAGGTCAAGACACAATTTGGTAAAGCTAGACCCAGCTGTCAAAATAGGAGATTTCCATTAGGAAGTTGTAGTTTTCCTGTGTGAATGTGGTACACCAATAAACTATTATAACTACCTTCAGTATCTCACACACCTCTGTTGGTTGAGGTAGGTTACATATCTAAAAACATGTATTTTGGTTCCCAAGATAGCATGGGCTTAAAACAGTAAACCCTTGGAAAGACATTGCTTACAAACAAGAGATCACTCTAAAGTAAAATAATATTCACCCATTTTTTTTTTAATCTAATAATGTATAAAGCTAGTGATTCAAATTATGTTGTTTAGCTGGTACAGAATCATTTAAGATAAGCACTCCATGGCTATTTGGATTGTTCTCCCACACTTGTTCTCTGACAAACTCAATCACTTCTGTAGTTTCTCAGAAAAATCTTAGAAAGATATCATCCCACAAGCATGACTGAAAGAAAGCCTCCAGTGTTTTCAATCCTTTTGATATCTGTGACATCTGTTTCACACCCTTTCATTAAGTAAGCTGTTGAATGCTATTGACCTAAATGTGAGCTATATACGCTTGTCTTGGGCTATGTTAATAAAACAGAATTCAATTACTCTGACAAGATTTTTTTTTTCTTTTTACTACAATCACTTCATTTAAAGCACCTAATTTAGACCATATAGATCTACACAAAATAATTATATTTTTATATACATAGGGGAAAAAAATCAGAGTATTTTGTTGTCTCTTATTGTGGTCAAGAATTTTTTGTCCCAAACAGCATCTCACTACTAGGCTGGAGGAATAAAATAATTAAAATGTATACAAATTGTTTTATTCCTGTAGATTGTAGCTAATTTTGGTGTTCTTGGATGCAAAGCTGGATTTATGATGAATTCAAATTGCCTTTGATTTCCTAGATTATTCTCCATTTATGACTTAATACAGTCCATTATTTTTGTAAAAATAACTGTCGTCATTTTATATAGGTGATGTAGAACGAGAGATAGAACAAAAAAATCTTTCAGAGGCCAGAAGTGGAACAAGAAGGAAAGGCAATTGGTGGGTTGGAGCAGTGATTGCTAGGGTTTCTCATTCAGGAAGATATATGAATGTTAATATCAGATGTGAATGCCTACTGTGTGAAGATTTTGAAGCTATATGCAGTTGGAGTGGGTTGCTGTCCTTAAAACTGTAACCCATTTGAAAATGAAAAGTTCAACCCACCTAATGGTTTGTTCCTCCTTCACCCCAAGGTTTAAGCCATAGAAATGCCCTTTATGTAATTAAACATAGCAAAGCATAGCTCATGAGAGACATGCAAAGATCTTGGCATTGTATTACACTCTCAGTTGCAAACCCAGGCCAACTCTTCTCAAGCCAAAAGGTGTCTAAGATAAATTTGCCTAAAAAATATTTGAGATATTAAAGAAATTCACAATTTCCTTGTATTCTTTTGGTAAAAAAAGCAGTAGTGAAAAACAATAATCCACATACATACTGTTTATTTTGAATAGTCTGTCTAAATAGAAATGTATTTCCTCTAAGTGTGAGATTTTAGGTATTTTAGGCTATACATTCATAAAAATTATTCTCATTAACCATATTCAAAAGAAAAATTGGTTGGCTTTTAATTCTCACAAATACCTCTCTGCTAGATAGAGTGTGGCTGGGACTACCCCAGGATCATTCTGACAAATTTGTATTAAAAACATTTAAATAGCCTGAAACTTTTAATTGCAAACACAGGAGAAAATAAAATAATATTTTAATACCAGACACAAAGTAAATTCCACTGTGATTATTCATGGAGAGATAATGCAACAAAGCCAGCAGTATTTCATTAACACTGAAGAACTCTCAGGCATGTTGTCAAAAGTAGCATCTTTTCTAAAGTAAAAAAGCNCAACAACAACAACAACAACAAACATCAATAATAACAGAGGAAAGAAAACATTCTGTGAACTCTTATATTTCACTTTAAAAACCTTTGTGTTCACCACAGTCCAATTGAGAAATTATCAAAAATTTTAATGAGTTATACATGGAGGAGAAGACCAATATCAATATAAAAGGCTGAGTTTCAATTCTACTACCATTTCAGTTTCTCAATGCAAGCCATCCAAATACAGTGACTTTACAAATTTGTCCTGGAAGTACTGCAAATAAATGAGTTCCTTCTGACACAAGGCGGTATTTTCAAGCTTTTCACAAGCTCAGAAAAACATCTCTGCTTTCAGACAAAAGTCTCTGTGGATTTTTTTTTTTTAAATATGCTATACTAACTTGCCAGAATATTGCAAATCACGTCTTTAATTTTAAATGGAACTGAATGCTTGAATGATGTTCTTTTGATTTCAAGTTTGTTTGGAAGTTGTTCTTGAAAGTGAAATCATGGAGGAAATATAAGACAGAGATGTGAACACAGCATATCAAATTGACAATTTTCTATACATACTCTGCTTCTACAATTCCTGATTCATTGCAAGAATAGAGGCTTTATGGTAATCTTTGTTGTGAATGCGTAACTCCTGACTTTGCTATTCAAGCCCACAGTAG
>VXBQ01000649.1:1325040-1344815 GCA_013400175.1 Phainopepla nitens | reverse complement strand
TTTATCAAAAAAAAAAAAAAGAAAAAAAAGTTGAATATACATTGCCAGTTTATTTAGTAAACTGACAGAACATTTAGCAAATTATATGACCTACGTGAAACTCATGTTTGAATTACATGGTACAATAATTTGCCTGTGTCAGTGTACTGACTGGCATTTCTTTATGAAAATGACAAGTCAAAGTTTCCAGTTGTATCTTCATCTAAAAGTAAGAAGCCATTTTCTCATCTTTATAGTTGCAAAAGACATTTTGAACAAATATGAATCAGGAATAACCAGAGAATGATGTCTGTCAGTTTTAACCTGAGATAATAAACCCTAGTTATTAAAATGCTCTCTTCCTATACCTCAGTGATTCTTTGATGTGCAATATTAGCTTATATGAAAATGTAAGTGCTTCAAACCTCAGATTCCCTTCATACAAACCAATATTTCAATCCTGTACCATCCTCTTGACCTTTTAGCTAAAGTAAGGTTTTATAAAAAAGCTGAGGTTGTTGATCATGTGGATAGGACACTAATTACCCCTGACGCTCATCTGACTCTGCAGCGAAACTATTTAATGACATAAGGCACCAAAAGCTAATATTATAATAAAGAACAAATATTTCTTGAATGTTTAATGTCCTAAATAACTTCAGAATCAAATCACTTCCAGTATCAGCAGATGAAAACACATTGGAAACATTATCTAAGAACACAGAGAAGAAGAGAGAGAAGGATTGAATCATTAAGCAATTATATGGTTTTGGAGCAGCTCAGCTTTGTGGCAAATCACAATAGGCTGAAAAGTTCTGATTGGAAAATTACTATCCTTCCTGAGGGAATTAAAGAGAGGCAGGCTTTTACAGAATGATTCAAGTTTCAGGAACTCTTAGGCCCCATTCAATGAGCTTGTCTCTTGCCTTATGAAGCAAAACTACCACATAGAACTCCTGAATTTAATGACTAAATTAGATGGAAGGAATTGAGACCTGCCCTTTACTTTTGACTTTCAGTAGGTTTCTATTGTGTCTGTTCTCTTTTTCCTCCAATATTTGTTTAGCTAGCAGAAATTAGGGTGATTTTGACATGGATTCACAGTTAAATGAAAGCAATTCTCCAGCTCTTCACCTATGAGAAAAAGTTGAAAAATTTAGTGCTTCTTCAGAATTGCTATTAAAGTCAAAATAATGTTCACAACTGCAGAAAATTCCATACTCACGTAGTGATATAACCTTTTCCCCTTAATAAACAGTACAACCAAATTAAGGGCTTCAAATTCAAGACTTAATTATTGCACCTTGCTCAGCAATTAAAAGGGCATTGCAAAATTGATACTATGACATATGTCATAATTAAACAAGCATTTTACAATAGTATTTTTGCTCCTTTTTATTTTTTTTTATAATGATCCTGATAAAAGCAATAGTGGGAAGTGAAAATTGTCTTTAAATAGAGGTGCCTAACCTTCAGCACAGGACTTGCAGTTTCTTAAATCAAATCAAATCTATATGCGACTAGAAAATTAATTATAGCACTATGATTTTACGGATATGAAATGTCCAAGTGGTACTGTGGTGCATAACAAGACAATCTCAAGACTCTAACTCATATACAGGCATCTATTTCACCGCAGATGGAAAATATGCCTGTGGAGACAAGTATGTTGACAACTGTATTCTGCTTTAAAAGCTTTGAAATTAGAGCCACAAACAAGTAACTTTAATGGTTCTGGGATATTATTGTGATCACCCCAGACAAGACAAAGTGAATGCATTATGTCAAAATTAAACTCCTTTTCACACTGCAAGGTAACCATTATATATGTCCAGTACATATATTTGTTTGAAGACAATTGTCTTATGCTGTTTCAAGAAGGGAGTGGTTATATTTAATCACTTTGGTTCCAGCTTGAGGTTGTTATTTCAGTATCACAATCCTTCCACTAAGACCTGCGGTTAACTTCTTCCGGAAATGCTCTGGAAGAGTCTTGAGTTTTCTTTTATACATTGAACTTTGCCAAAGAACAAGACTCAAGACAATTTTTGGATTTTATAACAACGACCTTAAGTAATTTAACAACTGAATCTTATTATTTTCATTTAAAAATGCATAGTAAATATAAATTTGCAAGATCACTATGTTTTCATACTGACAGTGAAGACCTACATATTAACTACAATTCAGTAAAGACCTCTTGTCCTGGTTTTCCCAAGAAGAAACAAACCTGGTTTGCCCCAGCCTCTTAGACAACATCACAATGATTTGATTCTATACAGGGTGCCCAACATCATAGCTCAGAGGCAGTAGTACCAGCCATATAAGTCGATGGGAAACTGTACCATCCATTTTGTACAGTTTTATGATGACATGTGTTCCCCAGAGGGCTGAAATGCAGCTTATGGTAGAAATGAATGGGAACAGTATTTTTAAAGTAAGCTACATCTGACTTATGCAGGTGTACAAAACAACTAAGTGCCCAATATTTAGAGGAGAAAGTAAAGAATATCTTGCCTAACCTGAAAATACCATTATTTTTCTTAATAGAATACAATGATGCATAAAACTAAACTTTAATCAGCAGCACGCAACTCTTTAGTGGCAAATGATCTCGCATGGAAAAAGCAAACCATCCCCTGAACTGAAAACAAAGCTTCCTTTTATCTTGTTCAATGTCAGACCCACTAATAATCACTAAAATCCTAGGTAACTAATGGTGTGAAACAATTTAAGTGCTAATCAGACATCAGTTAAAAGAAAAGCTTCCTGAAACCTGTGATGGTGATGCCTAATCTGTGTTCATTTGTGATCAAATTCTATCATGTAGTATTGTCATTGAAAAATTGGAAAATCCTCTTGTGCGCAACATTAAAGCATCATTTGTATTGTTTTGAGCGCTAGATAAGCAAAGGGGAAAACAAAAGGTAAAAAAGGCCAAGGAAACCTAAGAAGGCATAGGAGGAAGTCAGAAACTTAGATGTGTCCCTACAGATTTTAGAATAGGACTAGAAAGATCATTTATTTAACTGGAAAGTAAAATGTCACCCTGGGTAATGTCAACCTGAGCTGTTGATGTCAGATTTTCAAATACTTTTTAACCCCTACAATGTGTTTTGTGGAAACTTAGCAGTTTGACAAATTTCTGAGCAAGTCCTCCTGGCACAGCATGTATCAAGCACCTGTGAAATGCCTGTGGGCTCAACAGGAAGATTCTGCAATTCTGACTGTTCTATTTGGCCATTGTCAATTGTTCTGTATTTCAACACAGATGAATGCATCTGGAAACATTTCAAAAAATCTACAATTTACACAAAAATCGTTATATTTATCTGTTTTCAGAAGGTACTTCTAGTGACAATCACAATATTTACTACAATGACCTTCCCCAAATATTTATGTAATTTTTCAAAAATTGGAAACTTGATAAGTGTGATAGTAGAATAGTATTAAATATTGTTTGCTCTTTCCCCAAGGAAGGGAATGACAGTTGCCTTTCCAGACTGATCTGTTTAATGAAGACATTGTTGATGTGGATTTCACTACAAATTGAGAATTGCAACTTTCTAACAAACACCTTTTTATTGAAGCACTTCAAATCACTTAAAATACTCATTTCTTTCTGAAGATTTTTGCAACCTGACCTCAGGAACTTCTTGTAAAGCTTAATGAAGACAAGCTGAAAGTCCCCTAAGTGACTTTCAGACAAAAGGAACACAAGGAACCACCTAACAAAAGACGGTACTTAATAGCTCAGATCAAGTTCTTTCCTGATATTTTCTATGGAAATAAATGCCACTACATATCTCTTTCTTCAGCCCTTTATTCAGAACACCAACTGTTGAGCAAAGCATACACACAAATTTCTTTAAGTGCTTTTGTTGCAGCTTTTAATGCTACTATAGGATAAAGAATTATTATTATTATTATTATTATTATTGTTACTATCATTATTACGGTTACTCTGGGATCACTATTGGAAATGCTGTTATATCTGCCCATATACTCATATCACTAAATTAGTTTCTGTTATACTTTAGAGCTACACAAAAGAAGGAAAACTGAAGAATTGTCCTTTCCCAAAACACTGTAAGTAGTAGACTTCAGATCACAGACTAAAAGAAAAAAAAATAAAAGCAAGCACCAAAACACTAACGAAAAAGCAATTGGGCCTGGCACAATTTCTTTATTACTCATTTTTATATTCTCAAAGCAAACCAAATCCCACACCCAAATAGGCTTCAGATAAAATGCTCTGACATCCACCGCCAAATTTCAGATTATGAAGTAGGATGAGAGGACTAACAAAAACCCTCTGATGCCCCCTGGCTATCCTTCGATAGGTACATTACTCCAAGTTGGGAATTCCTTTTGGTACATCCAGCCAAAGCAGTGGTTGCACATGGCAGCAAATAGAAAACAGTAAAGCTGCAAATGCCGCGGCATTCAAGACCAGCTTTAGCCCCAGTATGGTCAGGCACTAAGACAGTCTAGTTTGAAATGACATAGGTTCTGATAACCATGCTAGAGAAGTGAACAAAGAAGCCTAATCCTTAGCTACTCTTCAGAGCAGAAGACAGCAAAAAGCAATTCCTCTGTTAAGTATTCAAAATGCCATTTCTGTGGAAAACACTTAGATGTGACAGTAATGCAATGTGCCAGTGGAGAACAGGGAAAACTGAATATGAACTCTGATTTTGAGGGCCATGTATCCCATGGTGACCCTTTTGTGTTGTTTTGTTTAATAAAGTGGAACAGAACCACAACTCTTAGATGCCTAACAAGGAATATGTCCAGAATTTGGGAAAGCAAATTAAGTACAAATTCAGTGGCTGAATGGAAGAAAACTGTTGCGGTGTGTGTTTTTGCTTTTAGTAGTTTGTTCCATTTACCTCCCCGCCACCCCCCAGTTGTTATCTTTCCTGAAATCCCCACCTTTTCCCAGCCCATCAACCTATGTCCCCTCCCATTTGCCCAGAATGTTCGCTGTCCATCCCCTAATTCCCCACCCAAGCCTATGTCACCCCTCCCCAACTCCTCCCCTTATTCCAGAGTTTTCTATGCCAATCACCCCCTTTATCAAGGTATGATTTGCAACCCTAAGCTGTTCCCAGCCTACGTTGTCCCCTATTGGTTAGCTTTGTATCTAGACTCGTCTCATGTTTCTCCCACACTATGTTATGATTGGTTCTACAATTGTATCCACCCCAGGACCTCCCCTGTATTTAAGATGGTGTCAGCGTTTTGTTCTTTGCTTTTATTGGCTCTCTTCAGTGGATGTGCACGTGGCCGGACTCCCTAAATAAAATCTTTTCCTGGAACCAGTGAAAGCCTCTTCCTCGTTCTTTGCCTCCTCCTGACAAGAGCTTTGCCTGAAGGGCACACAGCCCTTGGCTGCACCCGGGGATCACAGCAGTGCTTCTCTGGGGCGGCCCACTCTCGGCACCGGTGCCTGCCTGTGTGAGCTGGCCGGGCGGGCCGGAGGGCCGGGGTCAGAAGCAGGCACCGCACCAGAAAACAGAACTATGTCCTCTTGTCCAGCATTAATATGTCTGTTATGAAGCATAATCTTTGCAGAGATAGGTAATTTTTCCATAATCCGTCGTTCTCTTTCCATTAGTTATTTAAGAGGATAAACCAGAATAAACCAGGGCTAGCTAAATCAAGAGAGCATATAATCTTATTTTTAAATACGTTTCAATAAACCTTTCAATAAGTAGTGGCTATTTACATGCCTAGTGAAAATACAGTTTAATCTGAAAGTCTAGCGTTAAAGAGTCCAACATCTAGAATGCAAAATTCCCATTCAAGTAGAAAAAAAATAATACTTCTGTTACTAAATCTAAGATATGACTAGTTTCTTGAGATTGATTAAATGGTGGAAAACAGGATTTGAAGATAGAAATTTTTGTCATTTTATTTGACAAGACTCCTAATACAGGCAAAAAAATCTTGTACCAAATGATTTTTTCATAATTTTTTTCATGTATTTTTTTAGGGTTTATTTTTTTAAATAAAATTTTCTGAAGCGTTGGCATTTCTTTACAAATAGAGCAGCTAATTTATATCCAGATAATTTTTGCTTGCTAAAACCACTTTGTTGGCTGTGGATATTTAAACATAAAATCACAGAATTATTTAGACTGGAAAAGACCTCCAGGGTTATCGAGCCCAGACTTTGACCGACCACCACCTTGTCAACTTGGCACTGAATGCCACATCCAGTTGTTTCTTGAACATCTCCAGAGATGGTGACTCCCCCTTCCTGGGCAGTTCATTCCAATGGTTGCCAACCCTTTCTGTGAAGAAATTCCTCTTGATGTTCAGCCTGAACCTCCTCTTGTGCAGTTTTACACCACTTTTTCTCATCCTGTCACTGGTTGCCGACCAGTGGAGAAGAGGCCGACCACCACCTGGCTATAGTGTCTGTCATGTAGTTGTAAACAGAAATAAGGTCATCCCTGAGCCTCCTCTTCTCCTGGCCAAACACCTGCAGCTCCCTCAGCTGCTCCTCACAGGATTTACTCTCTAGACTCTTCACCAGCTCCTTCAATGGACTCACTCCAGCATTTCAACATGTTTCTTGAAGTGAGGGGCCCAGAATCAAAAAACTGCTGAGGAACAGCCCCACCACTGTCCAGTACAGGAGGCACTTCCCGGGTCCTACTGTGGATTATTTTTGAAAGGATTTTGTTTTGTCATATGTGTTTTTATGCAATAACTATGTTTTTGGTCAGTTATTAGCCAACAAATTGCTTCCAATGATTTTCATAAAAGGGAATTAATTGGGTAATGAAGCTACCATTTTCTGTTCACATCAATCTCTTAATATATTGTAAGAAATGCAAAAATAATAGTCACTGAAAAGGACTGTTATTCATCCTTTCAGATAAACTTACATATGCCAGTAAGAGACACCTAGCATAAAAGATAACACCTGCTAATGCTTCGAGCATCTTAAACTCCATTCCAACATGAAGCACATCAAGTCAAAAATAATAGTGTGACAATATCTCAACTTTGTCAAATGTTCAAAATTGTTCTCTTATTGAAAGTCTCTTTTTGAAAGATATATAAAAAATAGTGTACAACTTTTATTACACGGAACAAGTAATGAGTTATAGATTGTCTGTTGTGTTGCATCATGTGATAAATTATCTGGGCAATTGGAGCAGGGCGAGTAATTATTTTACTGTGGGTATTGTGAAGACAGGACAATGTTTTCTGAATTTCATATTAACCCTTTTAACTATAAGCAAGGACACAGTGTCAAAGGTCAAAGTATTTGAATTTCCTGCATGTTCATATTTATTAATACTTTTCCAAATATTAACAATGGAATTTCGTCATAGCCTTGAAAATCAATAGACAGTTTACCTTTCAGCTATAAAACAATGAGTAACGGTAGAAAAATTTTGATATGTTAATGGCTTTGGGCATATGTGGCTACAGATCTGCAACAAATAGAAAATAGATCCTGAAATGTCTCTTCACAAAGCTGAGTTTTCTTAGGCAAATTTTATATTTTATTCAATACCATATGTTTTGTCTATCATAACTATATGGCATAAAACATTATTCTCAGAAAATAAAGTTTGGGAATAGAAAGTTGTCTTACCTGCAGACTGCTTTATGATCTTTTGGTACTTTCAAAAATATTTTTCACACTTTTTCTAGTAGTCCAATAGTGAAGCAACTTATGTATAGATTTAGTAAATTCAAAGATTCTGTAAGTTCTTTATATACCTTCCTCAAAAGTAGACATTTTGATCATACATACAGGAGTTTGCCTCAAAAAAAGTAATTCTGGAAAAGGAATTACCTCATTATCTGGACTGGGGTAAAGAATTAGTAGTTCAGAAAATCATGGCAGGAAGGAAGTACCTGTAGTATTTCACCCGTTTGTTCTTGTCTGACTCTGTCCAGATGTTGAACAACACATTCTGTCTGAAGAAGAATGCTGCATGATTTCCCTTGCAGGCTGGGTGAATCTTTAACTCTCCTGAACTGTCTGAATCTTGAAGGAACCTCGTTTCTCTGTTCATTTTAACTGTACAGTTTTGAAGGATTTTTCCTGCAGTCATATGGGCTTCTCCAGTCCTGTTTAGTAATAGGTTTTCTCCTGTTTAAAGAGATTTTCATCCGAGTTCAGCCTTTCTTAAGTATTGAAATTATTCGAGAAAGCTCCTACTTAATAAAACATTTCAAACTCTTTCCATTCATGTTTTATTGAACTTGCAATAGAAGTATAGTAGGAATAAGACATATTAGTTCCCATATATAGAAAGCATTTGTTACTTAGATTTTATATTCTGTATGTTTTGTTCTTTGTTCAGCATTTCATTACCAGGCTGCTGAGTGCTAAAAGTGAAACCGGGAACATCTGATACTTCAGCAAGAAAATTATGAATATGAAGTAACATTATTGATTATTTTTTTTTAAGGTGTGAAAATAAGTGTAGATCAGAACAACAGGAAAAAAAAACAAACAAACAAAAACCAAATAAACAACAACCTCACTCCCAGGTGTAGTTTTTCTTTACTTTAAATAGTTTTAGTGACAAAAAAATGCCTCATCATTGTGCTTATGAATATATGTCCTTCAGTTTTTTTTTTTTAATGTCCCAATCCATTACAAAAAAATATCTCTGCTGCAGAATAAAAATTTATAAAAGAGTTTTGGAATGAACATCTATTATTAGATAGAATACTAAATTTACCTAGCATAAAAAAATGTAGTTTTCAGTCTTTCATCAGCTCAATTTATTTTACCTTAGTTTTTTTTTTTTCCTTCACCTACTAAGAAGAAAATGAATACTTTCTCTGCTGAAACCAGGACTCCTGCACAGAAAGAAGAATAAACACAACTGTATAAAATGCATTATTATAGTGACTACAGAAGTTTTAAAATACTGTAAAACATTTAAAATATTATCCTGAAATAAAATTAAGGTCAAAATGTCAATATCTCTCTATTATTTGCAGTACTATGTATTATTTGTAAACCAGAAAGGACTTTCATACTGCTTACTAGTCATATTGGTGACAGAAAACATGGCAAAGGCAGTAAGTATGATCTCTCAGTTTTCTACCTGGCAGTGTACCATTCACCTTTTTTGGCACATTATTTATGTACAATGCCCCTGGTGACTTATGATACCTGAGATCAGGTGATTCTAAAGGGCCTAGCTGTGTACAGAACAGTAGCTGAATAATATTTCACTAGTCTGTGTGGGAGATTTTCTTGAGAACTTGGACAAAGAAAGACTTTCTATCCCATCTGCCTCAGGACCGGGCTCTCCTAGCCTCATTCGGAAGACAAGTGTCTCCAAAATAGCATTCTAATACCATAGGAAAGCATCATCTGAAAACTCAGCATTTCACTGGCCAACCCAAAAACCCTAGTTCATTATCCTGCCCCATTCTTCTTGAACTATGTACCAAAAGGCTTGGAGTTTACAGGGACCATGCCAAAAATTGTCCCATGATCTGAGAACAAAGATACTATCAGAAAAGCAAGATTCATGAAAGAGAAAACATCAGTGCTTAATAAGCATATTTGTGCTCTTTCTACCCCTAAAATCCATACAAATTGGATTTTGAGGTGCTGGGAGAATGTCTTGATGGATTTATCACTGTGCATGAGCCCTTCCTCCTGTACACTGCCTCAGCATCACAAGTTTGTGCTGGCAGTGAAATAATTGCTGCCTAGGTAGACATTCAGTATGTCTCACTGAAACCATTTCCAGAAGAAGGTGAAAGCTGTGAGCACTTTAAATTTGTTTGTAATGTTCCTATAGGATTTATATTCCTGAATAGCCTGGGGGTAGCAGGAAGGAAGTTAGTGGTAAATGGAACAAGTCACAGTGTGAAGCATTTCAGCACTGTCTTTACCAACTAGTTCATTATCTCTTAAAGGTTTGAAAAATACAAAGTCTGTGGAAGATATCAGTACTAAAATTGAAGCTGTCATTGTAAGCCATCCTTGAAAAACATTTTCTTTGAGCGACTTCAAGTAACTGACTGTGTCTGAAGAAGCACAGTGCAGGATAAAACTAGTAGAAATGGAAGAGTACACTCTGCTTTCAGCCTTATAATTTGGGGAAAAATAGAAACTCCCACGCATATGATACATTTCAGTTGGTCAGCATATCCCTGTGACCTGCATGTAAGACGCTCCTTATATAACCACTATGCAGTCACATTTGTCAGTAGGCTGAAATAACGTATAATGCTGCAGTAAAAGTAAGTTCTACTTTATCTGGTTGTCAAGAGCTGAGATTTATATTTTATAGCATGTTAATTATGGCTATAAAGTTCAGCTAGCTCCCTGCAAATGAGTCAAAAAACCCAACCATAAACTCACAGGAAATGGACTGTGCTAGTGGTACCAAGGCTGCATGTAGGAACACATCACAAGGACCTGAACAAGGCTGAGGGATAGAGGTCATGAAACCTATTAAGAGCTGCAAAATTTCTTCCAAAGATTGAAGTTTTGTGGACTGACAATAAATGCTTTTATCTTCTTTCTAGTTTGGGGCAAAACTATTTACAATAGAAGACAGTGATGGACACATTCTCCAATAGAGCTCCATTGAAGATCTAAATGGACATGCTTGTGATACAGTGCCATTTATACTACAAGAAACAATTATGATTACCTTCATGTCTGGGCACTCTTTCTTGGTGGCTTCAGCTAACCTGTTAAACAGGGAAGAAATATTTTCCTTTACAGCTTTCCTTAAATTACTTAATGACATCTGGAGGGGGAGATAAAATTCTTCAAATTTTTGTTGTTTGGTGTGAAAATTTAAAGCATAAATATTGAATCACAAACAGAAAAGCTGAGTGTTAAAATATCACAGAATAATCATGTCACCTATATTTACCATGTGAAGAATCGTGTCTGTTCTTAACAACAGTAAAATTAGGATAACCTTCTCAGAAGAATATTGAACCAAGTAGGTTCACACACCATCACATCAATAACGACTATGTAGTACCAACAACCTGACAGAGAAATAATGTTGTGAACAGGTGCAAAGTCAATATTATAAAAATGATCCAATATTCAGGACGAGATTTGTAATGAATGACTAAGGGTTTCTAGAAAACCTCTTGAGGACTTTTCTCCAGAAAGGAAAATAAATATGCTATGTGGCAATTTACATGTGCTATCCGAGCCTGAACACAATGTGTTGAGTGTTATTGCTTTATATTTTGATAAGTATACAGGAAATGCATGCCAAACAGAATCATTTAAAACAGATAGAGGATGCTTTCAAAACATCCTCCTTTCAAAGCACACCCCTTTCAATGCATATACCCTGACTCTCTGTGTCCAGATATGAAAGTATTTCCACATAAATAGGAAATAAATGGCAATGATCTAAGACTCTGTAAGGAAACCTACTATTCTTGGCTATTCAGGAGTAATTTTTAATACTGTAATGATACTAGTTCCTCTACTGACTTCTAATTAGACACCCTCTTTCAAAAAACTATAATTGCAGGATTGTAAATTTTTACATGGGAAGAGTCTGCACTTCCATTGTGCTATGACTTAGGTTGTAAACACAAGTATGGATTTTGAACATAAATATAAGTTCATTCAAAGAATTTTATATTTTTCTGAAATATTATTAATAACTTTCAAACCAATTTTTGCAATTGGTGATTCCAGAAATACCAAAGGAATAAAAAACAAGCAGTAAAAAAAGCCTCAAAAATCAAGACTTTGCCTCAACACAGGAATGTGGTCTTGGTTTTGATCCATTAGAGAGGAAAGACTTTACCAATTTATACTAAGTATTTTTGAGAAAATAATTAATATGCTTGTCATCTATCTTGACATAGATGAAGAGTAATAGGTAGATGAAGAACAATATATTTAGTTATTGGATTAGGAATTTTGATGTAGTTAAGTAGACATAGATCAAATATTTAAACAGAAAACATAGAAACATAGAAAACATAGAAACTGCTCATCTGTCAAAGAGTAGAGCTTATTTTTGTCTGCATTTATGGAAAGAAAAATTTGCAATAAGCATTGGATTTATCATTTAATATTTGGTATTTGCCAAAAGTTTTTTGAATTTTTAAGGCATGGAAATCTTACATTAGAAATCTATGGTCCTTAAGCTGAAATCTGTAATGATAAAATTACTTGCAGACATAAACTCTTTCACGGAGATTCTCTGGATGCTTTGCTCTAGTACTCCTCAATTTGGATATTTTTTTCTCCAAAATGCATTTATAGTTCAAGCAAGTAATAGATTCTTTAATTCTCTTTTTGCTCCACAAATTTATTTTAATTACAATTTACATTCTGATATGTGCCTCTAGGGATCCTCTTTTTCATTGTCAAAAAAATATATTCATTCTAAGAAAACAAACCCAAGGGAATGGGAAATTAAGCCTTTTGCTCCCTCACATCACTGATGAACACATAGTGGTAGACTTCTGCCACTTAACATAACTGGTTTTCACAAAAGATGAGGAAGAGAATAGAGAATTGACACCCCCATACCTGAGAGACAGCAGTCGGAGCACTTAATTTTGACTTTGATATTAGACTTCCAACATCTTAAAAACTGTGTTTGGATTGCTTTATCTCCAGATCTTAAATTTGATAAAGAAACAAAAGTAAGGGTTTCTCATACCTAACAAAAGAAGAAAGCTTGTGAATGCTTACCACATCAAATTTTATGTGAAATAAAACTGAAGTCCCTTCAGGTCTTTCCTTCTCTATCCTCTTGCTCCCTTTATCCCATTTCAAAATAGCTTACAGCTATCTCCTGTCCAAAAAGAAATGATCTCTCACTTTAATTTTTATACAGACTTTCAAAGCAGTGATACATAATTTATAGGTCTCACAAATATCGACTGAAAAACAGTTTATTATAAGGCTTCTTTATCTATGAGTCAAATCTAGTTTAGCTTGTCAGGCCTTTAAATTAGCTTTGATTTTGTTAATTCAGGGAGATTAAAAACCCTTCAGCAAAATTCTGGGATAAAATCCCCAAGAGGTATTAGGATTTATCTAGTTCTTAAAGAATGAAATGTTAAATTATTAATGGCTTGCACACAACTAACTAGAATACTTTCTATGTTCAGATGTGGAGGAGGGAGAAGAAATATATTCTTGTATATTTGTATTTTATTATGTTTTGCTCAAATGCTGTCACTTGTATTTTCCCATTTACAGATTGCTAATACTAATTAGGATGTTGATTTTAATGAGAAAGGCAAAGGAGCTATTCTTTTATTGTATAAACAGGACATTTGGGAATGTTAGATTCCCAAATGAATTTGGGTTTTTGTCAGCAAGAAATTTGGTTATCTAGTTCCTGTAACTCTAGTCTTTTCTAAGTGTATTTGTCTACTCCAAGAGAGGATTGAAGAAACTACTCTGCCTGAAGTGTTTAAACTTTCTGATCTGACCTGGAATGGGTGTTACACAAATACAATGTGTATGAACATAATGAATTATTGCGCAAAAATATTCCCTCCAAGAGGTTTTGAAATTAAGTAAGCATTGTTCTAATTCTTTGTCAATATGCTATAGATAACATTTAGACTAGGGGTAGGTTTTCTCAGAAATACATTGGGTTCTAGCATATTTTTGTTGTACTCATTCTGATTTGCCCTTTCTTTGCTTGTATTTAAAAAAGCTATTTCAAAGTTATTTCCATAAAGGGTAAAGTTTTGTCATGAGTTTGGCATAACAGGGGCCAAATATATGTATTATATTAAAAGGGAAGAAAGAATACTAAGTTTCTTTATTATTGTTGAAATAGAACAAGTGAAATAAATCCTTTGCTTATTCTCCACCTTTTTTCTTGTTTGGAATTTAGATTAAAGGTATCAAGAAATCTAAGATATTTTCTCCCTAAGTGCAAATTGAAATATGTCCGGTATGACGTGTTCCCATCCTCCTTCAGATCAAAGTATATATATATGTATATATATGTTATGAAAAATATCACGTTCACCCATGAACTTGTGCTGGGCATGTATTTCTCACTCTCAAACAAAAGTCCTTATATTAGACATGCTGAAAGAGAACAGATAGGCTGTAAAGAACCTCTAGAAAGATAATTATCTATCTATTTCAAGTTTAACTGTTAAATTTAACTAGTATTCCTTGTATAAATTGCATTCAAATCCCCATCATTCTGTGCTTCTGTGTTGGCATAGCTCTTACACAGAGGTCCTAATTAATGTTTTGTCATTGAAAGAGTTTCCATTTGTTCTATGAGAACACTAATCATAAGCATATATCAATTGTGAAGAAGCCCATCTAGAATAAATTTGTCCCTGAATCTGCCTGGACATGTAGATATTTAAACTGGATGCAACACGGATATGAAGGAGAAAATTTTTTGCATTAGTAGAAAAATAAAATCATATAATCACTATTGTCTGGAGCAAGGAAGAAACAATCCAAAAGAATCCACTCGTTATTTTCAGAATGCATCTCTTTGAAGTATTTTCACCTTTTCACACTCTAGTTTATTTCTCGGCACTTGTTTATTAAGGTTCCATAGCTTCCCCAAACAATATTTCATCGCTTTGTATTTCTCCTTCTCCCATCAGAATTATTCTAAGGAAACTCCTTATCACTCCAATGTATCTTTATGTGTAGAGTTATTAGATAGAAATATGGTATCAAATATTATGTAGAACTCAAGCCAACTTATAAATGAAGAATGTATTTTCATGTATATACTTTCCCTGTTAATCATGTTTTTATGTAGATTATGTGTGTCTGTGTATAGTGGCACAGTTACAAAAGAGGAAGTAATTCCCATTTCTCTTATCTAAGTTAGCATAGGATCCAAGACAGTTGACTTTCAATCTACTAAGCCTGAAAAGCAACTTCATCTGGGGTGTCTCAGATAAGGACAGAAGTGTGAACATCACTCTTCCTATCACAGCACAAATATCCATTATTTTTAAAAATGTTGTCGGAGAAGTCTACAAAGAAGTGAGACCATAGGCTGTGTATTTCAAGCAAACAAAAGCAGAGTTCTGTAAACATCAGACAAATAATATAATAATATAGGAAAAACGAAAAAGGGTCACCAAATTTGCCTGTACCAGATATCTAGCCCACTAGCTACTTACAGGAACCATTTTCTAGCTAGCTGGATGTTTTGGGTGCCTCAACAGAGCCGCCTTCACCAGCAGTGAGCAGAAAAAGCACTCTAGTGAACATACTGGTCTATTCCACACAGGCTGGCAAATTGCAGGACAAAAAAAAGGTGGTGGAGGGAGGCTTCCTCCTAATGACTTCACTAGCATGTACAGATATGCAAAAACCTCTGTAAAGAGAATTTGCATTTTATGCATAAGAATAACAGAGCTACATAAGCATTTATCAAATTTCCACTTGTTTTTTATGAGTTGATTTAGGACCCAAAAGGGCTCCAACTAGACTTTGCAGTTTTTTGTCTGGACTTTGCTAGACTCCTCTCCTCCCAATCTCAATAACACTATTTACCCTAAACCTAACCCTATGATGCCTCAGGTCAATGATGTGCAGTTGTGTGACAAACAACTTTTCTGTATTTAGAAATATGGTATGCTTTTAAGACATATGATCCCATGACCTTTCAAAGCTAAAATACATGATTATAGAGAAGCACTTAAATTTCCAAGAATTTCTGAATGTTGGATTTTCTTTACTTAAAAAAAAAAAAAAAGTAGAATTTGTTTACATTTTGCATCCTTTTATAACTTCTTTGAATATTCTATACTTGTGCTTTTTATAACTAAATTTCCAGACTGTGCATACATAAAATAGCCCTTAAGTATTTCCAAAGGTTATACTACACATGGAAGAAGACTAATTGGCAGCAGTCCCATGCAAAATTGAACTATGGTATAGTTATGATGTAAAAATCTTGCCATTCATGTGGATTGACCTATATATGTCACAAAAGGACATTTTTCATGCCTGAGGAGTAAATATAGTATACTATTGCCTATGTAAAAAGAATAAAAAGTTAAAGATGACCTCTGCACATGCCTGTCTTCTCATAATCAAATACAAGATCTTGCTATATTGGTAACTTAAAAACATAATGTATCCTCTGACTTTCCAGAGACATAAAAATTAATTTTTACCATTGAAAAACTGTAAGAAACACTTAGCCCTAAAAAAATCTTGTCCTTTTCCTATTTCCTCTTTCTCATTTTGCTTTATGCATTATGATGCCCCAGAGGAGCTGCAGTATGGATGCCAACAAGACCTTGCCTGCTAGGGCTGCCCCCCTACATAATTCTGTGGAGTCATCAGAGAGAAAAAATCTATTTGTAGCCCTTGTGAATTAAGAAGCTCAGAGAATTTAGACACCTAGACAGAAGTATACAGAAAAACATTTTGATTTCCCAAGCCCAAATCCTACTTCTACTCCTGCAAAAGAAGCATCATAAGAAGTGGTATATAAAATCTCAATTTTGTTATCCTAAGATATCTGTACTTATGAGAATATGTTTCCCTATTCCCATAAGTTTATCAGTATAAATCATAGGTTTCTACACTGTTGTCCACAAAGACATGGCAAATTATCTGATTAAATGAAACATATTAAAAAAAAATATTTCTAATATTGCCTTTAATTTTTTAAAATATACATAGCTGACAGTGGAAATTTTGGATATTGATAGTTTTCTCTTACATCTGTCAGCTAATTCTGTTAACCGGTAAACAGTGTCTATTTAGCTTTATACATTTATACTGCAATGATTCATTGCCCCCTCCCCAATACCCTTTTTTAAATTTGTAATTCTTCAGTACTTTTAAACTAAACATTAAGCTTAGTGTTTCAGGGAGTGTTTCCAGGCTCTCTAGTTTTGCCCATGTAGGGAGTGATTTATATTAATTCACTTTCCATTGCAATGCATGTTATTAATGTTAATATTATTTCCATCATAACAAAACAGAATTTCATACTGAGTATTAAATTCCTTAGCCTATTTTATAAGCATAAAATCAGTAGACTTTCTGCCTGCTAAGGTCTCTGACAAATCAGTCACTTTGATGCTATAAAATGATAATTTTTCTCCATCACTCAGTTTCATTTCAATTTAATCAAATGGTTTCTTATTTTTTAATCATAAACCTAACATTTCGAATTTTTAAACTGAGCCATTCAGTTCTAAAAGCAAGGAAAATCTCTTTGGGAAGTCTCTGTGCAGTGGCTGGAGTGACAGGTACTATTAACACAGAATTGTTGCCTTTTTTTTCTTAAAGACCTTTTCCCATCTTTCTATGCAATAGATTATTTTTTTATTGTTCCCCAATGAACATGAATGAAGACATAAACATGAATGAAGTCATACACATGAAACTGTTACACATTTTTTTGTTTGATATACTGTTATGGGTAACCCAAAAATGTGTATTGTATTTCATATCTGTGCTGCATCATATGACCCAAAGTTGTAACTGTTCCTATAAAGTCCTAGGGGGTCGTGAGTGGAACTGGAGTGTCTGGTCCTGAGTTTGGAGATTGAGGGTGCTGAGATCTGTTTTAACAGCTGGAGTTGCTCAGGTAGAAGAAGCCTCTGGCCCTTTCTCTTTCATTTCCTCCAGAAAACTGAGACAGCACAAGGCAGAAATCTTCTTTTTCTCTCCAAGCTCCTCAGCTGGCTTAGGTCTCCAAGGAACTGCAGTTTCTTGGCAATCTCAGGCTATTTTAGGGCAAATTACACAAATGCCTATCTGCAGCAGGACCTGTGGAGGTGGGAGCTGCTGATTTTTGACATTAAGTGGCGCTGCTTCTTCTCCCCCTCCACATTCCCTGCAGTACATCAGCAACTCAGAGGGCAGTGCAGCGCCAAGTGGGTCTCACCAGCAGAAGAAGAGGCAGAGAAATTGACACCACAGGGTTGCTGCTGTCCCAGTTCCCGAGTTTTTTTCCAGCTGCCATTGTCGACAGAGCTGCCTCCACCAGGAGAGAGAAAGGTCCTATCCAGTGGCCTGAAACAAAGAGCTTGAGAGGCATTGGACTTTTTGGACTCCAAGTTTTTATTTTGTTTTGTCCCTGTTCCCTGTTGGTTATTTTTTAGGGGGAGTTTTAGTGACTGCAAAGGTTCTATTGCTGTCCTGTTTTTCGCTCGTCGTTCTCTCTCTCTCCACGTGTGGTCGGGAGAAGGGGGCTTGTCAGCCATTTTGCCTTTGCCTCTCAGACCATGGAGGTGTCTGCAGAGGGTGCCATCTTGAGGAGAGGGCTTTCTCTGCCATTTTGTTTTCTTTGCTCCTGGGGAGTCTCTGGGGTTGAGCACCTTTGTTTCTAGTGATTATTACTGTTATTTTGCCAGTTGCTGTTTCATTTTTTAGTAAATTGTAATTTTTTCTCTTATATCTCCCCGTATTGCTCTCTGCTTATTGGTGAAAAAGGAGTGGTTAAAACCGAAAGGGGAAGTAACACATTTTGGACTGTCCACCCTACGTAGTTGCCTTAAACCAAGACATAAGTTTAACAGTTTTATATGAGGCCATTGTACCAGATTGGTTGCTCTGTGAAATTGTACTGCCCTTGACAGTTATTGTGGCATATGAAATTTTAATTCTGCATAAACCTATGTTAATGTAATGAAATAGATTGGACATAATTTTACTGATTTCACAGAGCAGGAGTTGTTACAAATTTCTTCCACAATTGGTAATCCTATAACTGTTGTAACACTCCGGCAAACAGCATACATCACATAAATGCATTTGGTCTGCACCTCTTCTGTAGAAATAGCCAGAGCTTGTACAGTTGACAAAACCTTTTGTTATTTTTATATCACCTGTAAGAGGACAACTTGTACCTGATTTAGAATAAAGTTAAAAAATCAGGAATAGGTAATGTTTAAAATTTTACGTAAAGCCTGACAGTACAATGATAACCCACCATGTATCTCTGAAAGGATTTCAACTAACAGAGTGCATTTATATCAGGTCATCATTTTGTATCATGCAGTTATGAGAATTTTGGTACAGTATTGGAAGCTCTAAAGAGATTTACTGTAAGAATAAATCATGACCTTCCTGTTCATGTAGTTAATCTCATATTTATTTTCAAAATTATTTTACATAGTCTTTTTATAAACATTTATAAATAAATTTACTAAACAGCAACTAAGCATCTCATAAGGTTATTTTGCTTACTTTATGGGAACAAGGAGCAAAAATTATGATATGCCTGTATAAGGGTAGAGGAGAAATAGACTAGAAATCTTAGTCTTTTAAAAAAAATCATTTTCTTATTAATAAAACGATTTTGCCACCTGTGAAGAAATAATAATTGTAGAAAAAAAATTCCAATGTGGAAAGAAAATAAATAACTGTTATTTTTTCATTTTTTATGGAGTAGAGGTCTTTTAGATGGTTAATATTGCATAATTGGCAGGACAAGTGAAGTGGAAGAGTTGGAACTGTGTAGGGGAGATATTTGACTCAATATTTGAGTTAGGGTTGATGTGTTTGCAAAATGCTGCGTAAGGATTAGGGGGATGAAGAACAAAAGGAGATGTTATAGTGTTTTATCTAGTACTCTGCCCTCCCCTCGGTAATCAGGAATCCAGGCAATTTAACCAGCCAAAGTTCTGGGTTCTGCACCTGGGATGGAGTAATGCTGGGCACAATGACAAGTTGGGAGAGGGTAGCTGGAGAGAAACCCTGAAGAAAGGGATGCTGGCTGATGATAAGCTCAACAGAAGTCAGCAGGGTGCTTTGGCAGTCATGAGGACTGTCCTGGTTTTGGCTGGGATAGAATTAATTTTCCTTCTAGTAGCTGGTA